>CALNHX010003034.1:0-160791 GCA_940337035.1 Agriotes lineatus
ATAGTTTGATACTGCTTCTTTGATTTGTTTTGGTATTTTGGACTTATTTTTCTTTAATTCAACGCTACCATCGTATGTCTATTCGTCTTTACATATTTACTATTTACTTTTCTGAAATCTTTTCTGCGCATTCCCTGACACGCAAAGTACTCTGAAAGGATATTAGAACTGCCTCAGTTCTTAATATTTGTCATGTCTAGTGAATGTTAGTTATCTATCAGCATATGATATATTTTGTTTATCGTGTTTCCATTTAGGGTTTGTCACAGGTTCTTTCTGAATTTGCTTATTTAATTTAAAAATGTTTTGAAATATTATGTGCGTTTTCTACAATAACTCTGTCTATAAACTCGCCGTTATTTTAAAAAATGACGTAAATAAAACTCCTTGTTGCTGCTCTTAGTCGAGTTGGCTCATCAACCAGTTGCTTAAAATTAAAATTTGCTGCCATATCTAATAAACTATGCAGTGTTTACTAGTTGGATCTGAAAAAATAAAAATTAGATCACCATGGAAAATTACAGTATGATTGCAAGGTATTAATGATGTGGTTTGAAGCTCGTCTATAAAGGCCAGTTTATCATATATGCTTCACCTGTAAAAAACACCAACTGCAACATTAATTTTATTTAATTGTAAAGATATCCGTCCTTGTTCAATGCTGCTTGACGTAAATAATTATCAAACAAGTAACAAATTTGTGCAAAATAAATCCAATAGTAGAATGGGCAATTGAAAAGAGGGACAATGAGCATACAACCGAATCGTCAAACAAGTTTGTCTTAAAATCACAAGTTGGGAGAAAAGGTATAGGCAAACACCAGAAAAGGTAGAGCGACAATTTAACTTAAAAAATATACAACAATGGAAAAAATGCCTATAAAGGAGAGCGGAGGAGAAGCAGAAGAAAAGAGAAGAGAAGAAAACTTTCCTTCTAAACACAACCTACATGAAATCACTGCAGAAGGTAAACGAAACGTTGAAGTAGCTAGCTAGAGTGAATAATAATTAACTTTTAGACAACGCGAAATATGTTTTTAAAGGAGCGAGTAAACAGACCATCCAGTAGCAGTGATGACTTAATAGTCTATGGTGCAAAGTAACATAAAATGTGATGCTGCATTTTCACTTAATGATTTACGACTTGCATCTGCCAACCAGTTTTCGACGAATGAGTCGCGATTACGGTTCTAATATTAAAGATTTATAGCGGATGTTCCAAAATTTTCGTTATCTATTTGACACTGACCACATGTTTCTAATTTTTGAATGCAACTATAAGTTTACTTAAAAATCAAATGTCAATTTTGATATTTAAGTATAAACATAGTAACACTAATATATTAGGCACTAATGTCAGGGCGTACTTGACAACAAAAGTTTTGAGACACCAGTTAGATGATGCTAGAAAAAAAGTGACTTATCATTCTTTCTGTAATTATATGCTAATCTGTTGGAGAAAGGCCACTTTATTAGTTTTTATTTATCGGGTAAATGTATGAGGTCTTGACGACGTAATTACATGTGAATATTCAACACTGCATACAAATCGATCTATATGCATATGTATTTCATTTAATTTATCAAAATAAACAGCTACAAGCGATAAATCTCGGCTCAGGAGGAAACTATTTTTTACTGCGATAGTAATGACAGTGGCAGCATATGTGTAATAAAAGCGACAGTAGCATCCGCTTACACATTGTACGATTTTCCTAAAGCGACTGTACGTGTCAAGTCATTACACCACATCAGGGTACGCGGTGTAGTCCAATTTTAGCAGTAGAATATAAAAAACAGCGAAATTTAGCAAAAGAAATGACTATAAACAAGCCTTGTTAAGAAGTACGAGCATGTTTATGTTAAAATATTTATCTGTTGTTCTACTAGATAACAGTTTTTAAAACGTATAAATATTTCCTCTGCTATATATATATATATATATATATATATATAAGAACTTTCTTGTACGATATCTAATGAAACCAAAATATTGGTCACAATAAAACAGACAATAAAAATATGAAAACATCTGAAAACTAAATTAAATATTTGTGTATTATTAAAATTTGAATTTCAGTAGTTTCTGCAGGGGCATTCCTCTTGATGTTATTTTAGAATCACGTGGATATAATAATTTACAGTTCACAGATGTTGCAGTTATGGGGACTCTGGGTTTTGGCATTGGATGGAAATATACATCTACATACCACATTTACATATAATATTATCTAAGAAAAACAATTGCTAGCAAAGCTGGTACGAGACTCTCATTAAAAATATGTTTTATAACTCTCTTTATGTGCTGAAAAGGCATTCCTCTGTTGTTATTGATGCAGTCCTTCCAAAACACTATAAACATATTCCTGTAAACTTTAAGTGAGCATTATAATTATGAATTATGAATCTAGCAACCCGCATACCAGAATGGACTCGTGAAAAGTGAATAAAATCTGAACTTTAACGTTCATTCTATTTTTAAAGGGAATTCCTTTGCGTTTTATTTTAGTGCCCTCACTCTAGAATATAATTTTAGCTCAGTAGGCCTAGCAATTGCAAGAAACTATAAATTCTGGCACTCTGGTCGACAATAATACAGCAATATTTCTTAAATATTATGTGTGACCTAAAAGTGCGATATCGTTCTGTAAAACGTTTAACAAGGCCGCTCATGCCACAGTAGATGAGTTAAATTTGAATTATATGCTGGACACATTTTTGGCTGACAAAATGAGACACTAAAAGGTAAAATAAAAGTCATGTGTAGAAGTTCAAAAGTACTTATTGAATGTTGAAGTCGTCACGTAAATATTTGTTTGTTATACAGTATAGGACAGTTACTATTCCCACAGAATCTTTCGATAATATCACATTCGAGTCGGAGGCTGCACTCCACAGCTGTATGCTGTGAGTCCACACTGTGTTTAAGGACATCCATTTAGAGTAGCTGCGATTTGCTTTCTATTAACCAATAATCTATTTCTACGAATGTTGCTGCAACCCTTTGTCAGTATTTTGCTTCCTACACTCACTCCCCTCTGATTCTCCAATCTTAGATCCCCCTACTGCTCATGTAGTTTTGTATCTGGTTGTTCCAGTACGCTTCACATCTCTGTTTTTCTCTAATCTTCTATGATTTTTTCCAGGATTCGACGTGATCTTCTCCGCTCAAACAGTTGTGCAGATCGCGTCCATTCTTCGTCTCATTCCATGATACCTTACATGCTCCGCCCCGGAAGCTCTCATCATCTCTTCCAGCAGTCCATTTTTAGCACGTTTTCTTGTCTTTATATGTCTTTATGATACGGCCCGTTTCTCGGATCCGTAGAGAAGTATGTGTGATCAAGTATTCGTTCCTGGTTTTATAATCTTCTGTTGACATTGTGTATGTCGTCGGCTTAAGAAATAAGTTTTGTATGTGTCAAGACGAGGCATCTGCTCTCTGTAAAATCTATGTTTCCCAAGAGCGATGAACTGAGTTTCCATATTCAATTCACTTCACAAGAGTAGTTTGTATCGCCGTTGTCCTCAAGTTCTACAGTGGTTTTAAATGAGTAGATAAACTGATTTATCTCCCATGTGCTTTAATTAAAGCGCGTTTTTTGTCCTGAGTCTGCTCGTCTGCTACGAAACCATCTGCTTCATTAGGAAGTTCTTTGCTACATTTTGTATTTCTTTAGTTTATTTGTGTGTTATTTATGATATTTTTGAGTACATCCCAATATACATTATTATTATCATATGAAAGACTTTTCTCTTTTTGCATGATTACAGCACTGATACTGCTTTGCGATTCGATGATAAATCCACATCTTCTTGGTATTCCTTTTTTACAAGGAAATCCAAGGAGTCAGGGATTTTGTGTAGACCAACCGAACGATATAGAGGACAACGGGGATAGATAACCCAACCATACTATTTTGCATTTAAAAATTGCCACTTCTCAATTGCACTTTAGTTTATCCGTCCTTACTATGCTATATTGCCTAAACCTGGTCTAGCGCCTTGGTGGCTTACTTTTTGAGGTCACGAAACTCGTTTGGTAACCTTCAACTTGAACGAGTGAAATTATCGATTTGTTGTTAGGACGTAACTAGGTCATGTGGTCGGTTATTTGCAGGTGTTATACACAGGTGCGCGGCTTCCTCTCTCTTTATTACCTCCCCTTGAACCGATCTCACACAATAATTTGTTGTTGACCTAGTTTGGGGCCGTCGATAATGACCCACGAGAGTAAAATAGCGGTACATAAATCACTGGCTTCATCGTGGATCTATTTGGGTTAATTTATAGGAGATTATTGGGTTTTGTCTATCCATCGCACTTGATTGCGAATTCTTATCAGCAAGCATATCGAGATTTGGAGTCGTGAGCTTAAAGTATTTGGGCACTTATTTTCTCATGTGCATTATTATAATTTGGCACTCGTGTTACAAATTTAAAGAACAGACCCTGGAGTCATTAAGAGTGCTATTAGTTGAATCGATATTATTTAAAAGGAAAAAATTTTATAAGGTAAACTAAAATGGCTACACCTTAGTACCCCCTGGCAATTGCGAGTCCGTTAAGGGCCATAGCGTCTTTTTCGAGTTCCCAAACTGATTGATTCCTACCAGGGCAAGTTTTTCTTTCTCTTCACGCCACTTTTTTCTATCTGTAGTTAAACGTTTCCAATTACTGACTTTCGCTTTTTAGATGTCGTTTTCTCCATTTTCTAATTACCTTTTTCGCCGTCTACCTTTAAGCCTTTTATCTTCGAGGTTTCCTTTTAAAATAATTTTAAAACCCCTAGATGCGTCCATTATGTTCACTTGCCCCAAATACTCCACTCTATTACTTTTAATCGTGCTCACTATACTTGGCTGGTTGTACGAGGCTTGATCCTTATGCTCATTACTCATAACCTATCTCCTATCAAGATAAAAAGAAAATCCATGCTGATTTAACTTTAACTTTAGGGCAATATTCAGTGTAATGTGACTCCCTCCAAAAAGGAGCTACCATAACAGGCTCCTGCTATGTTAACCTTGTAGACAAATTGCGTACGGCTATAAAAGAAAAACGGGGAGAAAAATTACGCAAAATGTCCGGTTCTACTAAAACAATGCTGCAGCGCACAAGTCGCTGATGGCAATGGCTGTTGAAATCGTGGAACGCTCGCCCTATTCTCCCAATTTGGCCCCAATCGACTACCGGCTGTTCCAAAACTCAAAGAAGGTCTTCGAGCAATGAAGAAGTCATATGCGCCGTAAATGAGTGGTTTGACAGCGTTGGAGAAAATATTTTCCAAGAGCAAATCGTGATGTTGGAGCACCAATGGGAAAAGTGTCTTCAGCTTAAGGGCGATTATGTCGAAAAATGAAGTTGTTCAAATTTGATTGTGAGTATTATTACTAGGTCAGAGGTGGAGCATAGGGATAAAGCCTCGTATAACTGTTTTAGCTCAAAATTATACCTTATCCTTCACTCACCATTTTCCCTCATCGGACTGAATATCCTTCTTAGAATTTTCCTTTCCCAGGTTTTTAGTGCAATTTCTTCTATTTTATTCAGGGTCCATGCCTCTGCACCGTACATTACGACCGGTCTCACAATTACTTTGTACACTGTGACTTAAATTTTTTGACATTTTTCAATTGGAATACTTGCCGTAATGCGTAAAAACACCTAGTCGCTGCTGAAATTCTAGCTTCTATATCGTCTTGTATTATATTCTTTTCAGTCAACATCGTCCCTAAATATTTAAAAGCCTATTACTTGATATAAAAACTAAGTTGTCCGCGTATGTAAGTATTTGCGTGGTTCTATTCGGTATAGTCCCTTTTCTTATGGTTAACACTTGTCTTATTATCCACTCTAATGTGAAATTGAATAAGCACGTGGATAGAGAGTTCCCTTGTCGCAGTCCTTGCTTGATTTCAAATGTTTCTGATAAATTCCCTAGGACTTTTATTTTTGTCTGCGAATATTTTCAACACAGTTTAATTAATATTATTAATTTTGGTGGCATCATATTTAATATTGCGTATAACTGTGACCTCTTAACAGTGTCGTATGCATGGCTGAAATCTATAAATGGGTAAAATAAGTCAAGATCCTTTTCATATCTTTTTTCATGAACTGCCTTATCGTAAAGCTCTGCTCTAGAGTGGATCTCCGTCTTCTGAATCCACAGTGGTAGTCCCGTACCACCTTTTCCATTATCGGTGTTGTCCTTTTGATTACAAGTGTAATTAATATTTTATACACTATGCTTAATAAGGCTATTCCTCTGTAATTCTCAATTATCAGAAACAGTTTTGTATAATTGTTAGTACAGTGGACAAGTTACTGATGTACTCTAGACTTTGGGCATTGCGTATTTCTCCCAGATTTCTTTAATTAGATGGCACATATTTTCTTCCATTTCCATATCGGCAAATTGAGAATTTCTGTTGTAATTTGATCTTCCCCTGGATAATTATGGTTTTTCTGGTTTCTTAAAACTCTCTTCATCTCTCCTTCAGTAGGCGTTTCGACGTTTTCCTCTTCTAGTTGCCCTGCTGCTAAATCTTGCCTATTTATGTTGTTGTCTTCATCTCCTGTATTTAGTAACCTGTGAAAGTATTCCTTCCATCTTACTATTCTATGTTGTTTGCCTCCGATGAGCTCTCCTTCTTTATCTCTGCAGAATGTCACTTTTTTGCCGTTCTACTTTCCTATAAAACTTTCGTTTTCTTTTAGTTTTCGTCATAGCTTTTATTTTTTCGCTTATTTCTCTTAGTAGCCTAAGTGTAGCTCCATTTCTGTCTTTTATCGCTAGCCTGCGTTCTTCATCGTACCACGTTTCCTTATTACTTTCTCTTTTATTTCTTCTCAACATCCCTGTTGCTTCCCTTTGCACCCTCTTTTTAACTTTTTCTGAAGTTACTTTCCATTATTTATCTATTTTCTCATCCTTTCCCAGTCTTCTAGATTAAATGACACGTTTCTTACTTCGCTGCCTTCGTTCTTCATTAAAATTCGTTCTCTAAATCATGCATCAACCAGAAAATGGTCGTAATCTGCTCCTCTATAACCACGAGCATCGCGTATCCGCTGAAGAGTCAGCTGCTTTACTCGCGAGCCCTTTCGACTGGTAAACGCTTTCGAGCTTCAGCCATACATCCCTCGCAGTCTTGCATCCCTTTACCTGTTTCAACTTCGCTGAACTGATCGACAAAATTATGTCAGATTTCGCCTTTTGGTCGAGAGTGATCCACTACTCTCACTACTCCAAAACTTCCGGTTTCACTCTTGTGCTATTGACAAAATCCCATGCGTCGTTTTTAACGAGAAGAGCTTCCATATGCCTCCGCCATGTATCATAATTTTCTCTGTTGTTCTTCTTTAGGTGCTATATCCTCAGTCGTTGTTAACGATCATCGTGGCCCATATTACTTTGTTGACTGCTGATCTAAATAACTCGGTTGAAGATAGTCCGGTCCATTGGCGCAAGTTTTTCAGCCATGAAGTTCTTCTTCGTCCAGGTCCTCTTTTTCCCTCAATTCTTCCTTGAATTATCAACTGCAGAAGGTCGTACTTGGCGTGTCTCATTATGTGTCCAAAATAAGCGATTTTTCTTGTCTTTACGTTTCTTAGGAGTTCTTTTTTTTTATTCGGGCGTAGTACTCTCTCTTTTGTCACATGGTGTATCCATGGAATTCTTAGCATGCGCCTGTAGCACCAGAATTCAAATGCTTCGAGCCGTTTTGTGGTGTCTTCTGTGAGTCCAAGCCTCCACTCCATAATAAAGTATTGAGAACACATAGCAGCGTAGAAACCGTATTCTCGTGTTGATGTTCAGTAAGAGGCTACATAGGACTTTTTTCATGCGTAAGAACGCACTCCTTGTTTTATCGATGCTGATTTTTATTTCTTTTGAGCGATTCCAGTTTTCATTCAGGTGGTATCCGAGGTAGTTGATATTTTCTACTTTTGTCTCTTTCTAGTAGTTTATTTTCTATATAAAAGTCGGCATTAATGTTCTGTTTACTAATGATCATAATTTTGGTTTTCTTGATTATCAGTTCTAGACCGCATTTTTGTATGTCTATCTGCGTCGACGTTAAGTTCTCCGTTCTAATTGATGCATTTTGGTTCCAGTATAGGTTTGTTATGATTCGCCTTTCTCTTATTCCGATACCAATTTTCTCTAGTTTTTGATGTCTAACTGTATCGAATGCCCTAGCGAGGTCTATAAGACAAGCATACACGTCCTTGTTTACGTCTCTGGCCATGTCTATTAATATCTGTATACTGAATAGTGCGTCTCTGGTGCCCAATCCGCCTCTAAATCCGAATTGTGTGTTGCTGATATGTTCTTCTATTTTCCTGTATATTCTCTCATGTATGACTTTCAAGAAAATGTTAAGCATATTGCTCATCAGACTTATCAGTCTATGTTCTTTGCATGTTTTTGCTCTATTATTTTTGGGGACAGGTATAAAAGTGGAGGTTAACCAATCTTGTGGTATCTCCCCTGTCCTATATATTTGATTAAATAATTCATTTATCTGATCTAGCTGTTCTTCATCGATTAGCTTTATTATTTCCGTATATATCTCGTCTGGGCCTGGAGATTTCCCACTCTTCATGCGTCATATTGCTGTTTTTAGTTCAATTTTGGTAATTTATGGTCCATCGGTGGTGTCGATGTTTGCCATTTCTGCTCTTTGTTCATCTGTGAAGACATCTTTAATATAGTCTTCCCAGGTCTTCAATCTCGATTCGGGTTCCCAGATTGTCTTTTTGTTTTCATCAGTTAGGAGTATTTTGTTGTTTTTATTTCTCATTCCTAAGGTTTGTTTTAGTTTCTTATATATATTTGCGAAGTCATGTTTCTGCTCTAATTCTTCTATCTCGGTACATCGTGTTTGCTTCTTTAATCTAATTTTTAATTAATTTATTTAGCTTTTTGTATTTCTTTCTGTCACGATTTTTTGTCTTTCTTCTGGCTGTCATTAAATCCAATATATCTTCATTCATCTATTCCTTTTTCTTTACTCTGGTCCTAGATGTTAACTTGTTGGTGGTTGTTGATGTCACAGCCTCCTTTATAGTTGCCAATTTTTCTTCTTCCGCTATATCTGTATTTTTCCTATGTCTACCAACTTAGTACTGATTTCTGACTTGATTCTGTCTCTAATCGCTTTATCTTTCAATTTGTTCATTTCTGGCTTATTGTATTTTCTTCTTTCTTTCTGTATTCTCTTTAGTCTTAGTTTTATTTTTGATAGTAGCAAGGTATGATCCGATGAGATATCGGCTCCTGGATATGTTTTGGTTGATATTACAGAGTTTTGGTATCTTACGTTGATCAATGTGAAATCTATTTGGTTTCTGATGATGTTGTTTTCTTTGTCTTTTGGGGCTCGCCATGCATATAGGCGCTTAGCTGGCAGTTTAAAGAAGGTGTTCATGATACTAAATTGTTTTTCTTTACAGAATTGCACTAATCTGGATCTTCTCTCGTTACGGATGCGCAGCCCATATTTACCCACTATATTTTCATCTGCGCCTCGGGCCACTTTCGCGTTGAAGTCTCCTAAGATTAACGTAATTTCTTGTGTTTTGTATGTTTTAGTGCGATGTTGATATCCTCATAGAATTTCTCAACTTCGTTCTCAGGTTTTTCTGCTGTTGGTGCATAGGCGGCTATTATGTTTAAATTGAATGGTTTTGCATTTATTTTCATTGTAGCAATCCTGTCTAATATGGGAAGAAATCCTTCTCTGTTAAGAGTTTCAATTCTCCCAATACCTGCGGCATTCATGTTGACTTTTTGAGAATGACGTATGACACCAAAAATGATATCAGGAATGTAGTTCACGCTAATTCAGGTCGCGTTTTCGTTATCTTCAGTTAATACCATTACCTGGACCCATAACCTATCAGGGTTATTTGCGCTAGTGGGTGAACTGAAATAATAACTCTGCTTCGACAACTATTTATTAAGATGATACACTTATATCTGGTTTGCAAAACAATAGATTACCATATGCTACTTAGAATATCACATTAGCCGCGTAACGACGTGAGACTGTAGTTGGGTGCGGAACGGATAGTACCAACACATTCCTCGCGTGAGAATGTGAGAAAATGTGAGACAAAGATAACAAATATAAATATCCCAAGTGCAAAAGGGAAGACACTAGTTTTTGGGGATTTTCTTTTTGGTGTAATGAAACTACTGTAAAGTCAAATTATTGTTAGTTGTTGTTTTTGTCTCGGGTTGGAGACAATTGTGTGACAACGATATAAACAAAATCACTAATGGCAGTACCTCTAGTGACCTTATATCAACATTCGACGTTTTATTATTTCAAAGTTTAACTTTAGTGCTAAAGAAAATTGTGATCTAATAGATTGGCAAACTGTATACGAAGAATCCCCAATTACTGAAGGATTATTATCCGAAGATCAGTTAAAGTACGTTGTTGGGAAACTTGAGTTTTTCGTAATTTCTTACAGCAAGCATTATCCTTGTCATACACAAGCCGTAGAAAAGACAGCGAAGCTTGTCACACAAGATTCTAATATCGCAGATTGCAAAAATAGAAGGGACGGAGTAATAAGAAATGTATTAGACAAGCAATAATACCAAGGTTTTAAACTAAAAATGATTTCAATCGCTGAAATTTGTATTCCAAGTGTATATTGTAATGACGCCCTTAACTAATATAGGGCTTTAGTAAAAATATAAATAATAAATAGGGCAGCTTACCACAATTTATAAATATTAAATAGTTTCAATCAAGAATTTTGTGTCAATATCAGGGTTAAAGAAAATAATGTAATAATTATTAACTCAATAAATGGTTTATCATTGTTTTTATTTTATCTATTTGCAATAATTTATGGCAAAACTCCGGTGTAGCATAAGAAAAACTCTAATCTCAGGCGTAGGTTCAACAAAAAACTTTGTATTACATATGCTTTGGTGTATGACCAAATAACCAGTGTAGTATGGCAAACGCTTAAATAAGTTCTGACAGCTCTTTAACCTCAAAATTTACAGCAACAACAAATTATCTGCAGGTACAGGAAATCAGCGTATTCTGAATTTAAAAGCACCAAAAATGGCAAGAATACGTTAGGTAAATACTGCGAATTATGTGACGTAGCTCCCGGCTAACCTTGTATTGTTTCAGATGACGTAAACCGATGCTCTGATCTTCTGTTGTTTCATTTCCGGTAATGTCGTAAAATCAGCTCTAATTCACAAATTTAAGGGATGGATGTATCTGAGCAGCTGGAATCATGTTCAACCCTTCAGGTAATATCAAATCTTGAAGAATCTTACGGTTTATGGGGCTTCCGAAACGCTTTCCTGTGGAATCCTACCTTAAACAGAGAGCTTCACACGCTGTATACATTTTCTAGTGACGCCAAGGCAATTACACACTTGGGAATGTCCTGTTAGTTTCAATTTCGATACCCAGGCTCTTCTGAAGGTCTTCTTTAAACGTAGGACACGTAGTACGTAGAATTTCGCTGGCCGATGTCTCTAATTAGTCGACAAGGGGCTCCGAAGTTAATCGCACTTGGGCAATTCCTGCAACTGGCTATCCATTTTCGCTGGGCACTGTTATTACTTGGAAAATTAGCCAGAAAGATGGCCGCCATACTGATGAATATAAACGACACTATTGAACTCTCACAAAAAACTTTTTATTCAAAATTTTAAGTTAAATTAAACTGTGCAGCTGAACTGGCACACAACATAAATGACATTCTCGTTACCTAGTGATTGTGATTTAAATTTGCCTTTAAGAAATCAAGTTTGATATCATGTTTTAACTTATGAACTATAGTTTTGATATACTTTTTATGCCTTTAATCACTTAGTTTAATTGCACTGATTCACATGAGTTTATTTAGCACTGCACTAATTGTATGTGTCCTCTCGATAGGTTGCTTTATTTCAGTGCTTTTTTCAATAATTAATTGCTTTGCTTGCACTGCTCCTTTACCCGTCAGTTACCTTGCCGTTTGTTGGCTTATAAACCTTTAATACTCATAACGCTCGCGTACTTTCCGTACATCTTTGTATGATTTCAAATTCACATTATTGTATTGATTCCACCTAACTCAAATCTGTTGATCTTGCAATAAATAAAATATTTAATTCTGTGCTTATTTTGAAATTATTTATTTTCGTGGGCAGTAAACCATTACAATATGTATTTTATGTTGTCTGTTTTCTAAAAAAATATAATTCGAGTGGTTTTGTACTTCAAGTATTTCAGAAAATATGAAATGTGTGTATGTATGCGCTTGCATCTGGCGCCATCTACCATTGTGTACAGTGTGTGTATTCCTGATGCGTTGACCTTGTTACTCTACCTCTTAGGTCTGTGGTTCTGAGTAAAGCACAGTTAGGGTGCTCAACTGTGTATTGCCTCACCGAGCCCGATTCGAATCGCCAAGGTTGCGGAAAAATGTCGTTCCTCGCGGGATTCGAAGCGAGGAGTTGCTTAACGCAAGCCTAGTATCTACCCAACTGCTCTAGGCGGCTTCTAGAAAATATGAAATAAATGTTTTAAAATTTCTAACGTTCTATTTTTAAGGGACTTTGGGGGGTGGGGAGAAGATTAACCAAAAATGGCAAAAAATTGCAGCTTATCAAGGCATAACTCTTATGGATACAAGCGTTTTGATTTTTGAAAAAATATGAATTCAGGTGTTTTATAGTTTTGGGGAGGTGGAAGGTGTAAATAAAAAATTTAAAAAAATATAGTGATCGTCTCTTATCAAGACACAACTCTTATGCACACAGTCGTTTCAATTTTTGCGGAGTTTGGGGTAGGGGGGTAGAAAGGGTTATCGAAAAATTTCAAACAAATTTAAGCGGTATTCTCTTTTTTGAATACAACTTTTATGCATACAGGCATTCACATTTTTGCAAAATAAATCGCCCACATATAGCCACCCACCGCATAGTGTAGGTACTTATAGGAGAGTTTTTACTTATTTTGGAAAGCAAAACACAGCCACAGACTCTTTGGAAAACTACAACAAATTTGAATCTTATATTAAAATACGGTAGGTAGTTAAATCTTCTACTTATTTCTTTATACATCTAACTATTTTAATATTGAATGGAAGTGTAAAAGTCGACTAATGAAGTTAACTAAAAAAACTCAAAAGTAGAGGTAATATTGCTTTAAAATTTGATTTTGTCTCAACATAAACCATTTAAGGAAATTAATGTACATAAATAGTACTTTTTGTAGACCAAAATGTTGTTTTTAAGGTTACGATTGGTCATCAAACTACGTTATTAGCACTACATGTCAGAAATCTCAATAAAGAAACAACTCAAGGCAGAAAATTTAGACTACGTATTCTACTTTGCAACATAGAAACTTCCGATCGTAATTCGTTCGAAAATAAAGCAGCAGGTACAATAATTGCTGGAGCTTGTTTCACCTTGAATTTAGTTTAACTCCTGGATTTATTTTTGATAGCTGTAACATATAACTCGCATAACGTTTATTACTTTCTAAATTTAAATTATACTTCAGCAGCATATTCATGTACTTGGGATTGCATTCGTACTAAATTTTCAAATATAAACTTAAGGCAGAAAGTTAATAAAGCGTTTGCGCTCCAGCGCAAGTTTAAAAAGGATTTATGTCATTGTTTTTCGCCCGCTCGTTGCAGTCGCGGTAGGCGTAGCGCCCGAAGGGGCTTCGAATTTTGCAATATCTGGCAATATGCTTTTTCATTTTAAAAAAATCCTACAAACTGTCTGTTTAGGTGGACCACCCACAACTCGTGCTCCAGCGCATTGTTGGTTAAATGTAGCATATTGTGCTCTCGGAACTAACCCTAATATAGCACGCGAGGACAGGGACGTATGCTTTCGCAAATTTACATATGTAGAATACCTCGAATGATAAAACATGCTGAAATGCGCTGGTCCGTATATTCACAAAACATTTGGTAGGTAGGAATATGCGAGCACGGTTAAATCGCTGCAACTACATTTTGCTGCATTAGCGTTAACCGACATAGACCTCAAGACTAAAGAATGCAGCTTCATTGAAAATCCATTTTAAGTCGTGCATGTGGTTGCACTGCTCATGCATATGCAACTATGCGACCTAGGCATAAAACGTACTTAAGCGCATTTTGAGTGCGCATATGTAACTATTTCTGGTCATTGAGGTTTGCTCGAAACAACGGCACGACGACTTAGGAAAAGGATGTCACTTAAAAATAAACGCCGAAAAACACTAAAATGAGAAGAGCTCGTTACCACCTTCGCCTCCGTCTTTCGGGGTAACATTAGGATTCTACTAAAAATACACGTTAGTTTTGTTGGGAAGTTTCTAATTTTACGCTCAAAACAAGAACCGTGATAAATAACCGGGTAGTTGGTACTGTCCTAAAAGCTCTCTAAATTACCATTACAGCATTACACATAAGCGGGCGCTATTTATAACATTAAAACAAGACCCTGCCAGAATTTTTAGGACGAATGTACTCTCAGCGAGCTCTTTTAAATATCTTGATTTGGCAAAGGAAATATCATAGGAGTTCACCTTATTTGCTTATTTGAATGGAACCCTCACAAAGCAAATATTTCTTTATTAAAGTTGCTCCTGCCCTATCATCTGTAAAAATCGGCCGTTTGTCAGGAGCGATTCCACCCATTTAAACGCAGCTACCAGATATTCTAGTCATTTAAATGCGTGTGTTTTAACAAGGACCCGGGAAATTTATAGCCGTATTTCGGGGCGCTAATTACGGGTTTTGTCTTTTATACACTGACCCTAAAATTAAGGCTTGCCTACTCAAAATGCAAAGCAAGACGAGGAAATTGCTTGAATTTCTGTTCCTGAATTGGGAAACGATACTAAGATACCCGAACTTAATTTCGTCTCAGCCCGTATCGGTAAAATATTTTAACTTTGACTCAGAACGTCACAGGTTACACGTTTCCGCTGGAACAGGATGTAGGCCCCCGTCTCTCTCTTACACATTTTTCTTCGCCATACTGTGCAGCGGACGATAAAAATAGCTTGTATTATTTTAGATCCTCAATTCTGTTCATTCACACTAATATTCAGGGTGATTTTAAGTAAATGTTGATTACATGACGACCACATCTCGGATGGGTATAGAAATACTTTTCACGGATCATCTGAGATTTAAAATATGAAATGGCAGGTTACTCCCTTACGTTAAATGGGCATCGATATGTAGCGATAAATGGATTAAAATCCGCAATATTGCCAGTAATATGTGGTGTATCGCAAGGGTGCCATTTGGGGTCCTTGCATTCCAATGCACTTATTTTTAATGTGATTTGCATTTGATATTGATTATCAAAACTTTCAAACTGATTTAACCCGTTAATGCAACCAATTTGATAAAAGCCGGGGAACATATGTGAGTACAAAACTAATTTTTGATATAGCTGACAGAAAAGAAAGTCTTACAATCTAGATTTAATTATAAAAACTACAATTTCTCATCGAAATCGCAATGGAATAATCGAGCTGCCAAAACTATGTATACCATAAATCCATTTTCAAGACAAAATGCAGTTAAATCCTAGTTAGGCTTGAATGAATCAATATAAATCCGGATAAATCCAAATATATTTCAATGCCTCGAAATAAATCTGACTATTCAACTCACTTCTCATCTGTCAAAAACTGACCAATAAAAATACAAGATTCGACGTCTTTCATCCAACAAATATGAACTATATTGACAATTTTCACTAGTGAAAATAATCGTCAATTTTTACTAGTGGTTTTAATCAAACATTTTTTGAAGAAATCAAAAGTTGCAATAGGTATATATTAACAACACTTATTTATTAAAAGAAAAGGTACAACTCAATTTCAGGATAAACAAATTTTAAATAATGGATTCAGTTCGATGAATAGTCATTGTTAGTCAAATTTAAGTAGATTAGTTTTGCGGTGGTATCACTACTCATGTACGTTGCGCTTGGGATTGGGACTCGTGCTAACGCACTCGTCCTGATCGTATCGAAGCACAATGAATATTCGTGATACCACCGTAAAAATAGTCAACAGTCATTACATAAGTGGTGCTAATGTTTTGATAATTTTAACTAGAAGTCCACGAGTGGGATTTCTTAATAGCAACAAAGATGAGTGCTAATTTGACTACTCATGATATTATAAGTGAATAAATCCAAATAAAACTAAAAAATCTAAGAATATCCAAATAAATTTAAAAAAATCCAAACAAATCTAAATGCAACCACATAAATCTCAATAAATCCACATGTATTCCGAGATACCAAAATGATCATATGTTGAAAAATAATTTAAAATGCTCTCTATGGTAACTACTACACTCAAATTAAACGTTCTCATAGCTTTCCCTTTGTTTATATAAAACAACATGAACACCACTAAATAAGAACATTATAATTAACCAAGTTATAGAAATTGTAGAACTTAAAAAAATATTTCATCATATATGCTTTACGTATCTTCTCATATTGCAAATCATCCAATGTAAATGGTCCTTCCGAAATAAGCTCGACAGGGCCGAATAATACGTATTCTTTATTGGACCAATTTTTGACATTAGCCTGAAGATGGTTTAACAGATAAACCGAAACATGTAGCGTATGTAAAAAATATATGTTAATTGTTATGAGGGAGACTGTGTTTAATTTACATTAATTTACTGAATCACCTCATTGTGAGTATGGACCAGATCCTGAATCTTTATCAACATTTGTAATATCAGATTTTTCGGCCACACAAGCAATTTTTCCGAATCTCTTAATCTCGTTAAGAATGTCACAGTACAATTATTTTCATCTTTTATTTGACTGATGCGCTCTATACACCATATCTGCGCATAATGAACTGCATAGAATTTATTGTGTATGACTGTAAGTTGTTCACCCTTTTTTTTTCGTCTAGGTCCTGGTTGATTTCATTACACAATCTCTGGATTATTTTGTCATCAGCCCTGAAGTCCAAATCATCTGGAGTGTCTGAGAATGATTCACTGTCTGTGCTATCATCATACCCGAGGGATAAAAAATCACCAAAATGCATTAGTAAAACTTCCATTTGAAATAGTAACAATAATAATGATACTCATTTGCTCATCTGAAGATTCTGGTACTTTTTCGTCACCGCACTTATTCTTTCGAATTTTTGGTCCCATTTTAACCATATCTTCTGGCTGTAGAAATTTGGAAGAAAAATCTTCCATTAACAAGTCTTCGCCAAGAGGAAATATCACTCACATCCTTGTATAGGTCATGAGGTTCTTCCTGACCTTCTTCATCTTGAGAGTCTATTGGCAGTAAGTTCATAACATCCTGATTATCATTGTCTGTAACAATAATAATTGAGTCGTCAATTAAATCGAATTCCGCTTGATTTTCACATTAATCGTCGTCCATGTTTTTCAAATCAAGAGTTACACATCGTTCCACATTTCTGGCTGAGTCATTTTTTTGTTCTCTCGGAAACACCAAGATACCTTTCAAATCATTCAGAACATTATTGACTGCCTTTATTCTATTCAAACGTTGAATTATGTCCTTTATGCTGTAGTTTATTAACGTCAAAAAAGTCATGGATCTGGTGGTTCTAAACGTTCTTTCGCAAGTTTAGCTTTTGAAGAGCCAGGGAATAAACATGTCATCAGTTAACAGGAGAGTTTCTCGGATGTTAACGATGGTGTTAATAACTGCATGAGCATTCAGCTCATAACAAGTGTAACAGTTTGTAGTGCTAAACTTATTACCGAGCTTATAATTGGGATGATCAGAAGCCATGCTCGCCAGATTGGGAGAAAAACACGCAATACCAAATGTTATACAATCGCTCCTTGATATCTGTAGTTGCATCTAAAAATGCTGCTGCTGCCAATTCCATAATTGCAGATAGCAACGGGTTTCCTCAGTTTCCAAATAATTTTCTAGCAGCCGAATGACACCTTCTGAACAAATTTTCTTTGTAGCTTTGAAATTTATCTTATCTTCAAGTTTTAAATCTGTTGCTGTCAGAAAGTTTTTGTCTTTTGACTCACTTGAAATTAAATTTTACAAGTGAACAGAGGAAACATCAAACTTGTCCATTGTCAAATTAATTTTAAGATTGCAAACCTTGTCCACGCAGAATATACTTGGATACAAGGAATGCACTGAATATATACCGGCTTCAATAACACAATTTCGAAATTTAGAAAATAATGTTGAAACTTGACAGCTGAGGAAACAGGTGACCAACCGCAAAAAGCACATGCGCCGAGTCATGCGCAGAATGAACTTGGGCAATAAATCTGTTAATAAATCCACAATAAATCTAAATAAATCTCAATAAACCCGAATAAATCTGAATAATTCCAAATAAATCCAAGGTATTCGAATAAATCTTCACATCCAAGCATGTTTACACCATAAATCCTCAGCTGTTCCCCCCTTGGGAATAATAGTATTTTGACATTTCATGGCAAAGCTGATCAACAATCTTAATATTGTATTCAATAATTTTACCATTATTTTAATTTCGCACAAATAATTAATAATAATGTTGACGCTCTATATTGTACAACTTAAATGCATTTTGGCCGCGGGGGAACAGCTGAGAATTTATGGTGTACACATGCAGACGGTTATTTTGTTTTTTTTTCAGATTTTTGTAGATTTATGTGGATGTATTTGGATTTATTTGAAATTATTCAGATTTATTCGAATTTATTTGATTTGTTGTGGATTTATTAACAAATTTATACCCCAAGTTTGTTCTGCGCATGTCTCGAAGCATGCGCTTATTACGGTTGGTCACCTGTTTCCTTGGCTCTTAACATTATGCTTTAAATTTCAAAATTTTGTTATTTAATCCAGTATAAGTGTATTCAGTGCATTCCATGTATCTACGTATATTCTGCCTCCTACTAGAGTGTAAGTATACACCTTACTTAATTTAGTGAATATTCTGATCAAAACGAATGGTAACCATAATCACTAATAACTCGATCACTCAATTCTCTATTATTTTCAATTTCCTGCTGATGCATACTTTTTCAGCAGTGCTGAGATGCCTTCGACAGCTTTATTGAAGCTGAAGCTGACATCTCTCTAGCTACATCACTAAAAAACGTATTGAAATTAACTAGCTTTATCAATCCACAAATTATTGCAAACATTTGTGATGATTGAAGAGTATTATCAATGTTAAGGAATTTTGCAAATTTGTGCAAGGGTATAAGAAGCTGATTATGTTAATCTCCAACTATTTCCAACAAAAATTCCCGATTAAAAATGCAAATACTTGACAAATACATTAATTGGTATTGTATGTGTGGTTAGCATCGAACCCTGTTCTCAATCAAATTCTGCTTCAACTATTGTTTCGGTGGGGGACTCAATTAACAATTCAACAAATTCGGATACTAACAAATTGTGTGATATTCAACAGTAAATACCTTATCCAACCAATCCTTAATTTTTTTGCGGGTGAATTTGAATAAATATGTTCCAAGGTGATTTGCATTTGCTTGTTAATGAACTGCATGAGTGCAAGTGACTTTATTGATTGAAAAAAAGCCGACTCGTAGAGGAGTAATTTTTTCTGTTAATTTATTAGCCTGCTCGAATGTTATTTATAAAGAGCAGACCAATAATTAATTAAGAATAGTTTTCATCAAATTTTCCCTAAGGAAAAATCGCAGAAGCGGGTTGGATTTCATTGAATTGTTTTCCGAATTGTTGAGAATTTACCTATATTATTTAGATTTATTTATATTACACAAAATGCAATTTTTGTTAACGTTTCTGTGTCAAGTTTCTAAGGACTCTTAAATGGAATAAAATCGTGCATCTTCTCCATTAAAAGACTTCCCGTATCTTACCGTTTCCGAAATACCAATACTGCACATAACTAAGTGGACACTTTGTTCATAAGCTTTTCTTTCAGAACTAGACTTGAATGCCCTCAAACAGATTATTCCACTGGAGCTGGCCAACTTGTTATACAAGCTGTCAACTTGTAATACATGCAGAAGCATGCAGTATTTATTTGCTTTTTTAATCCAGTTAGTTACAAGGTTATTAAAAGGACCAATTGCAAAAATTAATGGTAGTAGTTGGGATAGCAACAGTTACTAAGACAGAATAATATTGACTTGAAGGTGTTTATATCACGCGGAAAGTTAATACTTATCTGTTGTGAGTAAATAATAATTTTTCATGATATACACAGTGGTAAAATAGCTTTCCCTGTTATATAATTTGATTAAATGATATCAGATTATTATAATTTAAAATAAGTCAGTGAGTTTGAAAGTAAATCTAATGTATTTTGATATATTGAATATGCAATAGAATTCGTTATTCATTCTAACGTAGAATCAATGAGTGATTGTGCCAATGAAGTGATTTCTATTGAAGAAAATAGAACAATTTCTGGGAAGGTCTACAACGAGCTCCTACAGCAGCTACAACCAGTAACATAGTCCGCAACGGAGAGCAGCATTAAGTTCAGGTACACCTGAAATACGACAAAGGTCAATGAAGTTTTAATTTGGATTTTAATATGTTGTCATTAGAAAGTTTGATTAATATAATTTTGAAGAACTACCTAGAATTAATTAATATAACTGTTTTATAAAGTAGATAAGAAATTAATTTAATAAATATTCTAAATTAACACTAAATCGATATTTATATTTTGGATAATTTTTGATTTTAAATAAGGAATTCGTTAAACCTAAATAATTTTGACCTAAGGCATTGAATGAATTTTGAAGTTTAGTTAATTTTTATTAATATACATGTCAATTCAAACTAAATTTATATTGTCATAATTTGAAACTTTATAGAAAAAAGGAAGTTCAGCAAGGGTTAATGAATTTTATTACAGTTGCTAAAGGTATAAACCCTAAGATACATATTTTTGAGCCACCAAGTAATTACGCATGCCCAGGTTCACACTGATAAGACTGCGTATGGCAACAAGAAAGGGTCGGAGAAACCACCAAATGAATGCAATGGTAATGAGACTGACTTACCTACAGTCAAGTACTGTGAAATAAACGAAACTATTGCAGAAGATTCAAATTCTTCTCAAGTTTTACCATCATCAACATTTACCTTAATACTTAGCAAAAAGTAGGCTGATAAATATCATAGAACTGAAAGAAGAAGAAAGGGGTAAAGTCAAGTCGATAATCAACCACTTATTACCTGATTTATTATAGACAACGTGACTGGAAGGATCGTGAACGAAAACTGAGAAATCAGCGAAAAATTGGAAGCTACGTTTGAAAACTTATCAGATGAGTCCAGCAAATCAAGAAATTTACTAAACGTTTGAATGGATGAGTAAGGATTCCACTAGAGTAACTGGAAAGAACGAATACGATCCCAAAACATATGAACTGGTAGGTTTTACCTTACCACTAATGTCGATAAAGAATACGTGTTCTTCGGTCCCATTGAGTTTATTTCGGAAGTACCATTTACATTGGAGGACTTGCAACATGAGAGGATATGTCAAGAATTGATTTGTTTGAGGTGCTAGAACTACAATATTGTTTTTATTTATTATACCTTATTCAGTTGTGTTTATGTAAGGAAGTAAAGGAAGCGCTTTCTTAACATCTAAATTATATTAAATAGATACATGGGCTAAACTCCAATCTAGCCCACTGGTGATTAGGCGCATACGCGTGATAATGTGATCCTCAGTTTGTCGGAGGTTCTACAAATGTTCAGACAAGCGAGGCAAAACACGAGAGTCTCATACCAGACCCAGTCTTGGCTGCCGTAAAGGTGCGAATTTAGGTTATCTGCAGTTTAACATTTGTGTGTACTTAGTAAAAAAAAGCCTGTGTATCACCGTGAAACAAGCAGTTAGTCCAATCGTCGACAATAATATTGAATTTGAATTTCCCAATGATTATTTCCTTCATATCCACAATAATGCGTAATCACTATGGTTTCTGTCAGTTTAACAATGACAAAAATTAAACGTCAAAATTTAACCGCGGTTAAATTTATGTCAATATTTAATCGCTTGTGCATAATTTTAACATGATTATTAAAGGTGCTTCACCAACTGAATTTTATCAATTTATTCAGGAAATAATCACGCCGAACATCCCGCGTGCATGTAAACTAGCCTGAATAAATTTTGACGATTTTCTGTCAGAATGTTTTGCTAGGAAGAAATATATCTCGTAAATTTTCCGCCCCAAAATCCCTCGTGCTACGCACTCGGGATTCTTGTTGAGCGGCAAATTTACTTGACAAATTTCTTAGCAAAACATTCTGACAGAAAAAGTCAAAATTTAATCGGCTATTTTAATGCACTTGGGATATTACTGTTGAATATTTCTCTTATTTATAGCTTAAAATCCAGTTTCACCATTGGCATAACAGTTCCTTTATGTTCGTATTCCGTAAATGTCAAAATGTACCAGTGGGCTATACTGGAGTTTTCCCGACACTAAACTATTTGCTATACATGTTCAACCTGGAATTGCAAATGTACACCGTAATAATCTCTTGACTTTTGATGACATTTATTTATTAGAATTGTCAGTGTCAGCACTTCTTTTCGCATTTTGAAAATTAGGTCAAAAAAACTGTCCCGGTTTTTATGGCCGCGACTGTAACAGTAGACTTTTTACTAAAAAGACAGCAAAATAAAAACAAAAGTGTTAAAAACAATTACTTTATTAACATATGCATTGCAACACTTTTACTCCCGTGTGGTTTTTAAACTGTTTTTTTTTTCTTACAAGACATTTTTAATCTAAACCGAACAAACCTTTTAATTTTTTTGTCCTTTAAATTATTGCAATTTATTGCTACAATATGCTTGCAAAATACGAATCTGATCTTCATTAAAAACGCATAGCAATGTCTTTAAGTCTCTTCCGGTTTGTTCCTCAAGTCTCTTCAACAGTTCTTTTTCCCTATAGGTACTTCGATTTTTTCCTCATTGTTTCAATCATACAATGTTGTTTTCTCACAATTTTGAGTAACTTTTCTAATTTTTCGGATTCAGGACTTGGTGAATTTATATTATGCTGTTCCCTAATACTTATTATGGTGCTAGTACTACGAATATTATCACCTGGAGGTATCTAAAATGATAAAAACTTACAGTTTCATATGAATAAATACATCCAAAACATTTTCTACCTCATGTAGTATTTCTTTTTGTACGTGCTGGTAGTCCAGAGAAATTAGACATTGCTCTTCGGAAAAATTCCCGGAAAGCTGGATTTTGGTATGAGCCTTGATATTGTGGTTCTAAACAAAATGTCAAAAGTCCTCATCGATCCGAGTGTCGCTAAAAATTTTAAGGGGGGGCAAAGGTCACCGAAAATGGTATTTCGTGAATATCTCGTTAACGGTCACTTTTACAGGAAAAATACTAATTATCAAATTATTATCTTATGAAATTTCTAACAATAAAGATATCACGACTTTTATTCGTAAAAGTAACCGATTTGGAGATAATTCGATTTACAGAGTTGTAACGAATAGATGCACTCAATGGCATGTATATCTCATTGGAGTTGCGACTTGAAATATTAAAGAATTTCCTTGTTTCAGAGCCCATAAAAATAGAAAGAAACACATTTATAGTATACTGTAGTCTAGATAGAGAAGGAATGTGCTCCGAAAAGTTCCCCTCCGTTGTCATAAAACCTCAAGGGACATCTGCTTGCTATTCGTGTAGGAGCATAATAGTATATTATGTTATTAGGAGCAAAAATTATACTTTATTTGGGGTGGCTGGACTGTTTATCTGCCGAGCTTGCGAGGCAGATAATTACAGCCGAGCCACATAAAGATACTTTTGTTCCGAATAACATATAGTATTTTTTCTTCAAACGTTTATAACAAATTATTTATGAAATTTTGAGAAACCTGGAATTATTTTAAGGTAGAGGATTGGGTAGACTGATAAATGTAGGGTGAACGTTGTGAACAAAATCCGAAAAAAAATACTTTATCTCGCCAGTCTTGCTTAAATGTAACACCTGATATAAATGACGTCGATACTTGCGACTCCACTGAAGATGTAGATCCATCACGTTTCCTGACTGAATCTATGGAAATAGAGAAGACAGCAGAAGAACAAGAAGAAGATGAGGAAAGCATACCGATTGAAATAGAGTCTGAAGATGAATATTAATAACTCCTGTTTTGAATCCAAAGTTGATTAATGAACAAGTTCATAATATATTTTTTTAAATAAACATTTTTCAAACAGAAACAAACGTGGAATATGCCTACTGGGGATACCACATGAAAAAAAGCACACCTTGTATTCTACCTAGAAGGTGGTGTGGAAAAGAGTGCACATTTCAACTCTGTAAATGGAATTATCTCCAAAACGGTTACTTTTACGAATAAAAGTCATGATATCTTTATTCTTAGAAATTTCATAAGCTACAAATTTTATAATTAATATTTTTTGTGTAAAAGTGACCGTTAACGAGATATTCACGAAATACCGTTTTTGGTGACCTTTGCCCCCCCCCCCCCTTCAAATTTTTAGCGGCACTCAAATCCAGCTTTCCGGGAATATTTCCGAAGTTTTGCTTTTATTTTGTCTAATTTCCCTGGACTATGGTTAATATCAGATTTATGTTTATAGAGTTTCCAGTTAATTCAACCGGTGACTCCTGATTCTGTACAGCGGGCTCTCCAAAAATGTTCAGAACCGCATTACAATTTAACGCCAATTTACCATCTACTCTTGGTTTTTTCCACATGTTAGGAGCAAAATTTGTCTAAAATGTATTTGAATAACATCACCTAATAGGGAAATAATTCCATGAAGGTATTTCACACATTTTTGAACTATCGTTAGAGGTCCAATTCGTTCTCCCAATGTTATCTGACCATTATCTTCTTCTATTTGCATCTCGAGGGAATGGTCTCATTTTAATACCTTTTCTGGTAGAATTATGACACCCAGGGACACAAGAACCCGCCATTGTGTTTAATAATTATCTGTAAAACCGCTAATATGTTTATTCAGCAGCATGTGAATGACATGTTTGACAATTCATTATTATCACAGACCACTCTGTTATTATTAAAACCATCAACTTTAGAAATGTGATATAAAATGGCGGCACCAATCAAAATTTGGCGACAAATTGTCCAGTCTCTCATTTAAGGGTCTAAATCTAGTCCTACGACTGCATGCCGTTGATTATTACATCGCTCTATCCAGAATTCAGCGAGATGAGTCACTTGAGTTGTCAGTTGTTAAAGTGAGGTTATGCGTTTATAGGCAAATTATTACATATCTCTACCCCGAATTCAACGCGCTCGGCCACTTGAGTTGTCAGTTGTTAAAGTGAGGTTGTGTGTATAGGTAGTAGTTGTAGTAGTATTATTTGTGGGGAGACATATGTCTAGCAAGTAGGTCTTCATAGGCCCTTTATGCCAACCCCTTGGACAAGGTCTAGGCATGCAGAGTACCAGGTACCTTAGTCCTACTTAGAATTTTGCCAAGACTAAGGAGTTCCAACTCTAGCATGGGATCTTTTACATTCTACACATCATAGTAACATGCTATCAATGGCTTTACATCACTTCCGAATGATGGCATTCTGTAGAGGTTTTCATCCGCATTTTTTTATTATTTAAAAACCTCACCGGGATCGAACTCTCGACCCTTAGATCAGTAGCCAGAATGCTTACCACTGAGCTATGGAGCCCGGCTGTGTGTATAGGTAATCCATAATAGTATATTATATTTCAAGGTAGCGAAGCGCAGTCTTATAACCTAAGCGCATATTAGATACTGAGCGCGCAGCGCGAAGTATCTAAAGCGCTAAAGTTATAAGACGATTCGCTACCGTGGTGTATATACTATTTTTTGCACTACCAAACGCCTTAATACCTAAAGTCCCAACAAATTTCGAAAATATTTTAACTGTCAACCTGGCAATACAGCTCTTTAAAACGTCAAAATTAAAATAGTCATATTTGGTAACTTAGCAATTTATTAGTTACCACCGTGAAAATTGTTTATTTTACTTTCTCTCCCTTGGTGGAAAAAATCAACTTCACGACCTAAAGATAGGCCAATAACGGTGCGTTCTGAAACTAGTAGTGCAAAAAATAAGTTACGTCATGACTTTCAACAATTACTGTTTGGCTCAAAGCCGCTTGATAACGGTATTTCAACGCATTTTAGCCTAATTTCATATAACGCTGAACATGTGTTAATAAATAAAAATTAACAAAAAAGATAGGAGGCAGATACGTATATTGCAGTTTAGGAATCTACAATTCAGAATAGAGAAAATCTAAATGCGACTACATCAGCAGCAATGAACATTTTAAATGAAAATGACTTATATGGAACAGCAAAGCTAGAATTACCTGCCGCTAGACAAACAGAGAGAATAATACTTGGAGAGTATTTGTTGAAATACACCCTTCAAAACCAAAACGAAATGTCTATTAAAGGAAACCTACTAACAACCACATGTTAAGTTACAGCTTAAAACATAAATAAGAGTTGTAGGTTTGTCTGGAATAATGACAGAAATTATTAAGCAAGCGGCAAAACAGACATAGAGCTAATGCTTGCGGTTTGTTACAAGATCTGTATGACCAGTCAACTGGGCGAAACCGATGTTTATACCAATTTATAAAAATGTAACAGAACTTCATAATAAGTATGGAGCATGATAACAAAGTTCTACTGTAAATGATCAAGCAATGATTATACTTATTCTCAATTTCCACAGGATCATGCAGATTTTATTTACCGACTGGGGTACCAGAGAACTGATATAGAACGGGAACTAGACCTATCTCGTCTGAGTGCGTTTACCACAGTTAGCGCCGGAGTTAGCGGGAGATGTTGGCTTGATTGCGGCGAGTAATTATTTGTTTTTTTGCGGGCACGGCATAAATTAAGTTTTGAAAGTTACGTCTCAGCGCCAGGTTAAAGTAAACGTCCCTCCATTTCCTGAAGATGTCCGAGCACTGAATAGCGGCTGTTAACTTCGTGGAAAGCTTCGAAGTCTGGCAGACATTGTAATTTGCCAACTTGGTGTCCAGGATATTTAAGAAAGACGTAACGGCGTCATCGCATGTCGCAATAGGAAAAGCATTAACAAAGATTTACGTACTTCATAACTGGCATTCGTCAGTCATCACTGCGGATGGGTGACTTAGTACCGTGTATTTGGTTATTTTAGAGTCACCACTGAGGCATCGTTGGAATTAACTGTCGGAGTGATTTAATATTATTGTTCGGAACGCCAGCACTTAGGCGTTTGCGTTGTAGATTAACAGCAAAAACTCGTCATAGAAACAGGTGCCGCCTGTTTGAGTTACTTCCTGTTAATATAAATCCGTAATGTAAACTGCTTCTTGTGCTTAGATTGACATTTTTGTTCAAATAGATGCGGCGTAGAAACACCTATTCGCTTCGTAGTTTAGTAGTTGACGTTAGTATTATTGAGCACTGTCTTTTACAGGAAATATATGTTCAAATTTGTTATTTATGTTTGTTGAAAAAAATTTATTTTTACTTCAGCAGATTCTTGAAGCTAACATTTTTAGCATAGTCCAGGTCGTCCTTTAGTTCATTACAACACGATTGCAATAAATACAATGAGAGAGATCTCATTGATATTGAGCTATCTGGTAATAAGAGGGGGCATGGGTGGTTTATAAAAATGTAGACGCCCGACTTGTTCCACTACAATTTGGTGCACAATTGGTGGTACTGCAAACCTCTGAATTACAACAAATACACAATATCAGACAAATAATAAAATAACTAAACCTGTGGAACTCACCTCTTCCATGTTAACTATTAACCAATCATAATTTAGTGCTTTTGTTATCTGCACCAGAATTCTGCCATATTTCCGCTAGTACAATTTTAACAGTTGTTTTTCTTTTTCTGTGTAATTTATTTCACTTTCTGTAGAATGTCAAATACACACAACTTTGATCAAAGTGTTGTTTGGTTGTCAAAATAACATATACCTACACTACCATCAAGACAACTATATAGCCTGCAACTTGATCTAAATTAAATCTAAGAACCTCCTCGATAGCGCTTTGAAGCTAACTTAACCTTGTCATGGAGACAGTGATATACACGTAATTTCTTTGTTACAAGAAATATCGTCCTTTTTCGTTGAATAGTCCTTTAAATACCAGTTGCAGCTGACGACTTGCATACATTTTTGTCAAAGTATCTATTCGTGTTTCTTCCTTCGATATAAATTGATCGAGTGCGTCAACAACACTCGCATACTTTGACAAACATTTTAGGCAATTCGTCGACCGCTTGCGGTTTTATGTATGAACATTTTCTATGACAAGCTATGTGTGTCTAAAATGCTTTAGATTTCGTCAATTTGGAAAATTAGAGCTCATAACGGAACAGATAGCGTTGCTAAGTGTTTGATATTGTTGAAAATACTATATGCCATTACCGACAGCAAGGTTCATGTAGATGAACAACCTTGCAAGTCATTCAAAATCAGTAGCAGAGTGGGGCAGCTTGCATCCGTCCGTCAATATTTTTTTAAAATCTATGAGGAGTAGGTCATAAGAACTGATATTGAAAATTGGCAATGAGACATTACAATTGGAAGGGTAAAGAACTTCAACCTATTTAAAATATTTTGATCACGTTGTACGATTAACGTTAACCCACACTTTGTGAATACAGAGATAAACCGTATTGTTCCGTTTCTTTAGGCCAATACATTTTCAAAATGCACATAGCAAAATTGAAGTTAATTCCACAAATTGGTACTACGTCTTTAAGCTTCTGCCACTAGATTACATCGGGCGACCGAGCAGATAGACATAATACAGAAATGCAAAGCACTAGTTGCAATTTCAGAAATCTGTAATTGCTTTACCCAGAGCTTCTATGACAAGTGGACGTTGTGACACTGCACAATTAAAAAAATAAAAGAAAACTAAGTTTATAGATACCCTTACTTTAGCAATAATACTTAAACAATCTAAGGAAACATTTGAAAATACGAATTACCACAATTATCAATTAAAAGCAATACCGACGGTGAGATTTGAACTTCAGCGTCTGCGAATGCGATTCAACGCTTGGCTGTAGCCCGCAAGAAAAGGTCCATCTTTGCATTCACCCAATGATAACATTTCACGTCTGTGCAAAGTGGTTGCCTTAAATACAGCGCGTTTATCGTTGACCCGTTTTGGCCCTTTTACAGCATTTACCCTATATTTGGTTGGTCCCATTTTCGCCAAGACAGAATAACAATATGGAATTTGTATGTATGTGCAGCTGTTCTTTCTATTGGTAAATGCTTGCTATACGATAATAAACATTGAAAACATCTCTGCTCATTTGTTTACACAAAATTAAATGGTTCAATGGCAACTAAACTACACTTTTGGTATGTGTACATTTGACGAGAAAATCCTATGATTATGAATTCTTATCGACTATATCTACATGCTGTAATCGCTACACATCCAAATAGAAAATGTCAGCAGAAGCAGTAGAGCTTTAGACGATGTGCAACCAACTACACAACCACCCACACGCATACAGATTTTTTAATAAAATTTCTGATATTTAAGCTTAAAATTTCAACTTGTAAATTTAGATTGAAATAATTCCCCATATTGCAGGTATAAGAAGTAAAAAACTGCAGGTATTATTTATTGGATACACTAGCGCATTTTTTCTAAACCCATCTTGGAGGGAAAATTACGTTCATGGTGTGTTACCAGATTGTCCTAAGCAACTGCTGGATGTGTTTTAATGTCAACCATACCTATTAACGTTGTAGGTTTGTATTCTTATGTAAACTACCTACGCAGCATTATACCTACTCACATTATGAGAAGAAAATAAAAATTACACAAATTGCGCATTGACATTTTAATATCAACTGAAGTAAAGTCAAGTACGTTTAAAGTAGATTTTATACCACAGCTATTTACGTACGTAGTTTAAACAACTTTCAGCCGTAAGGAATTGACTCTCATCGATCTAACGCACATCTGAGTTTAACATAATGAGTTCGGTGGTTACGATTGCTTCTTACCGATTATGCCCGCTCCATCAAAATAAGCCTATACACTTCGACAAATCAAATTTGTGTACCTTTGATGGTTCCAATTCCGAAAATGTGTGCAATTTAGAAATCGCTGTAATATTATTTTAAACGCCATAATGCTTGGCGATTACATTGTGTTTTACTTTAAAAGGAAAATAAAATATTGTACAATAAACAAGTAAACACAGGAAGTAAAATAAAATAAGTGACTATTACGAAGAAGTTACTTTTTGTTTCACATTTTTCGTGCTCTGTTAGTGAAGTAGTTCATTCTATGAAAAGCACGTTCACTTCACCAAACGTATCCGCGTAGTGTAACTTCATTTTTTACAGTATGTGCGGAGGGCCGTTAATAGGTCAGCTATCTACGTTTGCAGCTGGTGATAAGAATTCGATTTTTCACATTAGAAACAATAACAAACGCATTCTTTAGTTTTAAGATTTCTTGCCCTGTTGTGATATAATTAGTGCTTACAATACCGGGCCAAAATCTTAATACCCGTATTAATATTTAAAAATCTACTCATTAGATGTTTACCTAGTTATTATGACATATTTAAAATTAAAAAAACAGGAATAAACATCTATTTTTAAAATTAACATTTACTACAAAATGAAGTCCATTAACTTAACATTTTTTTTGTGTATAAGTAGATAAATAAATAAACTAGATGAAAATACAACAAATAAGAAATTCGGTAAATATAACAGAATTAAGTTAAACCAACTAAAATGAAATTGTTAACAAAATATTAATTTTCTTTACTAAAATGTGCTCTAAAAAACTTTGAAGTAAGAGTGTATTGTTTACTACATCGCGGGCATCATCGCACCATGCCAAGCTTGGGAACTGCCATGTATTCTGGGATCTATTTAAGTTGCTATTGATATAGATTTGTCTTTTGTCGTTCACCATCCACGTTTTTATTTAGTAAACTAGTACTCAACTACGGTTAACGTAAGACTATGGTACTTAAAAGCTGCCACTAAATGTTGATGCTTTTGACTATATGTTACATTTTGCTTATATTCTGCGGCGTTTCCATAATGTCTAGTGGGCAGCAAACAGATTATAAAAATGTCAGTGAGGTTAATCAGTCCTGCTATAAGTGCATGGTATGTACTTAACCGCATTTACATTAAACTTTAAGCTACTTAAACACGTTCTTGTAGACTAAATGCCCTCGGAGCCCCAACAATCGATACTACTCCCGCATACGTAGAACATTTACATACATCACTCGTTTAGATTTACGGCCGCACTGCTCAAACATTTCCGTAGAGGAACATTTATCGGCAGGCAAATTTCCATATATCTGTGGTCTGGGCGACCATCTTCGTGGGTCAGTCGTGCCCCAGGTCAAAATGTCTTATCCTCTGTCGTTCTGACGACCACCGTAACAGAGCACCCGCGTCTCAAGTCTGGAGAAAGCTTTTCCATCACACCAAATAAACCTTCATAGGGCTGAATCCATCTGAACTTTACCACTTCATAGCTGCAGAATCGATTTGCGCTCATTTGCATTATGTTATAATTATTGTTTGTTTTTTGATAACTTCGATAGAGTTTGTAGTTTCTGAAAGTTCAGACGTTTGGATATTGTCAACATACAGTTTGTATTAAAATCAGCCTAATAAGTTTGTGCAATTTATAACCGTGACGTTACCGCTTTGGCCATTCACTCATATAATAATAATTTAAATATCACATTTCCGCTGTAGTCTTGTGTGTTTAATATGTATTATTATTTGTACCATGTATCTGCGCGTTTGAGTACAGGAAGGCAGCTTGCAGCTGTATAAACCTGATTTATATATATATCTGCCCGTACTCTGTACAACCGCATGTACCGTTAGTAGATAAATTAACCGACTTGAACGACACCTACGTCGAGGTCGTTCGTTTCTGGATTAGGGGACGCCAACCATATTCTAGGCGATAATTCATAATGCAGTAGCGCTTGGCAAATTATTACTAGCTACTTTCTACATTTCTTCCAAATTGATTTAAGTTGTTACGGTATTAAATTGACCTTACGACACTCGCGGATAGGGGAGTGTCGGATGCTAAACCAATCCGGGAAATGAGGTACGGTCACCCTCAGAAATCGTTAAAATAGGCTAAACGTTTCGGTTCGAATGCGCTCAGGGAGATGGGCGTGGTTCAAAACAATACGCCACAGGGCAATCGTGTCGATGTATATGCAGGTTATTGTTAAAGAAAAGGGCGCCACCAGAACCAACTCGAGATTCCCACGTATAACCGGACCTGGAGGGTTAAACGGGGCGAGAAGTACTCAAATAACCATTTCGAAACAATGCTCAAGTATCTATTCCGGGAAAATACCCAAATAACTAATTCGGGAAAATGCGATGCAGCGACAGTCACAGACACCTACCTGGAGTGCTTATCCACCACGTCTTGGCCTCGCCTTACAATGGTAGTAACACAGGGACACAGTCACTCAGTAAGCAAACAATCACAAATCCCAAAGGGGCAAAGAACAAGACAATATGGTTAATACATATATTGGGCCACTATCCGTGATCGAACAGATAACTTACACGGGTTACAAAGTCATACAGCATGTAAGACGGCACGTAGGGTTGGTTTCTAGGGTACGCCCAGCTGGAGAAGCGCTTTAGCTACAGTTAGCAGAGCGCAGTTGAGCCGAACACCAATTCCAGGCTGAGTAATGCAAAACGTCGATCTAGACCCCAACGGGCGTGACACGCGGGTGTAAAACCTGAACTTGGGCTCGAGTCACCAGAACGCCCTATCCTACAGAAATACGGCCGCCTCGCAGTTTAATTCGTTCGCATACAACGATAATTTTTAATTAGAGTGTATTCGACGGTTATTGATTTATTTACAGAAATAAGCGTCGTTCCGCAACACAAAAACGTCCACATTTAACGATAATTTTTGCACAGAGTGTACTCTGGTATTGTTAATGAATAAAGCACGCGAGCACAGTAGACGATCGACACAAAATGTTAGCTCACAGCGTGATATTTTAAACAGAGTGTACTATGATATTGATAATGAATAAAGCATGCGAGCACAGTAGGCCATCGATACAAAATGTTAGCTCACAGCGTGATATTTTAAACAGGGTGTACTAGATATTGTTACTGAATACAGCATGCGAGCACAGTAGGCGATCGACACAAAATGTTAGCCAACAGCGTGATATTTTAAACAGAGTGTACTCTGGCGTCATTAAGTAATTTGGCAAAAGGAGCATGCAAACACAACTAGCTTATTACACAACTGGTACCTGTTCATCGGTTTAGCCTGCAGCAACGGTGGCTCCTCCGCAGTGGCTATGACTGACTTGCGCCTGGGCACACATGACATGATTTGGAAAACTACCTAGCCCCTCTGGAGTTCGCTTATGAAGAGCGAATAGCGTGTCGAGTCACCTTGACCATCACGCGTTCAGCGACGAAACTATTGTTTGGGAAAGTTTCAGAAATCAGTCCCACGTTCAAATGACTTCGGAAAAATTGGTTATGGCTAACCCACATATAGTCTGACTTCCTACAAGGATTCGCGACGGGTTTCTACATCACACACCCACACCAGCGTGTACCACCACTTGACTAGCCCGCGTCACATTGCCGACTCCCGATTGCCGACTCACGTAAAGCCAATATCTGTCAACTGCCGCTGTGCCGTCCGATCAGGGCCTCTCTCGCGAAGACAGACGCCAGACGTTTCCCCGCTCACCGGCGAACAATAAGCAAGCTGTCCTTGTCGCTCTCGCAGGCTGAATTTTAAAATCTTCGCCACTCGAGGCGTTTTTAACTGCGGAAGCCTACGGTTACGATTAGAAGGGATGCCCAAAATGATACAAATTAGAGAAAACGCCACCAGGGGCGTACAAAATCATTATTGCTATATTATGTGATGAAAAATACCTAAAAAGGATTTGAAGTACAGTCAGGACTGCTCTGAAGGCTTAAGTGGTTAATTAAGTTGCTGGAAACTGCAAAATGGTCTGACAAAGTACAGGGTTGTGCACAGCCAATTGATAAATTTTAAATGGCAGTAATTTATGATAACGGATTGGGAAAGAAATATATAAAATCCTTGCAGAAAGAGCCGTTAAAATCGCTTAAAATAAGGATAAAGTGCGCAATGGAAACGTTCGGCATAGCGAGTAAAGGATTGAACCGCTGTTTCAAATGTGTACACCATTTTTTATGGAAATAATCTGTATAATTCACCAATTGTTTCTATAATTTCTCCATAATTTTTGTAATTCTTCTATCATTTCAGTAAATACTACTTAATTTTCACAATGCTTCCATAAATCTCGTAAATGCTGTATAATCCTGGAAAATAGAAGATAGGTATTGATTTCGCCACGAGTAGGTATTAAAATATTATATATAGCTACTACGTTACAACAGCCTAAAAACATCACAAGAGATGCGATGAGTATACTTAAGCATTTATTTATAAAAATAAACTAAGAAAAAAATATACTCAATAAATATTCGGAATTACGTCGAACAAACTCGATTAGGCTTTTATATGTATCTACAACGATTAAATACGTGTAAGCATTTACCTATATATGTAAACCAGGAAAACATGTGAACAAAATACACGTAAATTCAGAAATGTAATAAACGCAGGAAATATACAAGGGCAATGTACGTACATACAAGAAATAGATTCAACATTCTACTTAATCTAAAGGCAACCCGGCTATCATGTTATCTCTATCTCTCTCATCATGTAAATGAAATGGTGACATTTCAGTTTGAAATTTAATTGGACAAAAGAAAATACATTAACATCAACGACAGCAACATGTTGTTTAATTTTTGACCAAGTAAACAGTGTATTCTGCTTCCTTTCTATTTTAGAATATCTCCAAGTGCATCCTTGATAATTCCTTCAATAATTTGTCTTACATACCATTGAAATTCTTAATCTACCGCATAAAATTTATTGAATTCCGCAGATACTATTAAGATGTGTCGTGTACTTTCCTACATCTTTTAAACTTCCGTCATTAAGTGTATGATGCATATTATCGCACGAGAGATTAGTTGCTTTATCTAGATCATCTTCGACATAATCAGAAAAATGTTTCTACGTGCATGCCAGTAATACCAAATTTTATTATCATCTTCTGACGATTCAGTGTTCAGTCTCATCCTCGGTTTCATGTTTAAAATTTTTATTTTATTTCGCGTTGCAACGAAATTTAGCAAACCTCCCATTCACTGTCAGTTCTATGAATGGTCCAGTTTCAAAAGCAACGTCTGCCTGGGTGCAAATTTTGAAGAAAAATGTTGTAAATCCAGGTCACCATAAAATTCCAACGTTCAAATATTATGTATTGAGATGGTTTTGTGGGCTCAACAATTCTGCTTGCCAGGTGACCTAGAATGCATTAAAAGTCAAACCGAGGCACAGAATTAATTATTTTAATTGGTGCAAGCTTAGCTTACTTTTATTAAGATAAATGCACTGAAGTGTGCAGCTGAGTTTCACAGATTGGGGCAAAAGGTAACATGAAAAGCTAGTTTAAAAGGGTTACGTTCGTGGGCTCAGATTTGACGAGGTTTTGGAAGTGCGAATGCAGTTAGATTGTATCTGACGATTGTAGCATTAACGTTTGCAGCATTACGTTTGTTATTATACGAAATGGTTTGCATAAGTACAAAGTATGAACGTTATAGTAGTAAGAACGTTAGAACCAATATGGCAAAGTAACTGAAAGGTATAGCAATGCAGTACGAGGATTAGAAACGTTGCAAGAAGCAACCGACAAGAAATATTGCAAAAGAGCAACCTACGAATGGCAAGGAGATGAATCGAAAGACATTATAAAGTGCATTTAAAACTACAGCACATAACAGTGCAGTTACAAACACAGTGAAAAGGGGAGCATTGAGTGTAGTACATTTATAACCTAATAAAGACATTATTTAGCCTGTAAGAGTCATTAATGTTATAAAAACATTATTCTACAAGTTAGTTTTAGGTATGAAACCTTATTTCCTTTTATACAATTGTGGTGTGATGTTGCTATGATACGAGATTGTCTTGTGTTTAACAACCACACACAGAGAGCTTAATTATTGCCCAATCAGTTAGAATTGTTTCGCTTCAGCTCCCATAAAAAGTTTAACTTTGTTAATAAAATATATCCATTTGAGTACAAGTGTTGGTTTTATTTAACCAGCGAAGTGAAGGGCACAATTAGAACCCGTTTGCCATGCTGAAAGTGCTGTAATTGGTGAATAATCGCCTTCGACTCAAACCAGGCAATTGGCAATCCAGTTTCGGCTACGTTTGGGAGTTCGATACCACCTGCAGGAGAGAGTTTCAGCCAAGTTGGTGCCTTCAACAATTAGAAGAGCCCTCCCCGCAGAACATCAGGCAAGAATCCGAGACACCAGGCGTTTTGCAGCGAACAAAACGAGTTGGCGTCCCCGGAGAGGTGTAAGTTGCATTGAAGCTTCGACAAAAACCAGGTATTTCTCAAATTCCATCATCAAAAGCTAGTTTATATTGCTGGGGTTTGCAAGATTGAGGTTTATACTACACATCGCAGCAGTTTCGAGTGTCCAGAGGATTCCAGAATTAAGAAATTGATGTGGCGTCAGTAGAAATTTTAGAAATTATAGGAAAATTTTCCGATTTTTGGATTGATTTAAATCAAATTATTGCTAATTGTATGAGGCACACTGTTTCGTGTTTAATGTCAATTTGGAGGTTAGCTACTGCAGATATAGTTGTGGTGCATTTACAAGTAAGAGAATCCTAATAAATTGGAGCTACTGAAATTAGTTTGCCCTACCTAGTTTTTCTAATTTAGCGACCCAACCCGAGACAGGGTTTGATGTTCACTGGAGCAGCCGAATTTAATTGCAGAAAAATGAATTAAGGGCACTAAAATCATTTAGTTTTGCAGTAAAATAGTTGAATTTTTAATAAGCCTAAGATCGTGCATGTGCAGCACTATTCTAAATACATGAATTTAGGAGCATCTTTTTTTCAATCGTTGTTCTTTTATTAAATGCAGGTTCGCCTAAAGTAGGGGCCCTAGTTCATTGTAGTATATTAGCCTAAAACTCGCTATCTCTATCTAAGGATACATCCTTTGAGGAAATTCTTTTGTGCATTCTGAATAATTTCGAAAACTTGATTGGGTTTTCTCCTTTACTGAGCGTCACAATACCAAATTATGGGTGGCTTGTAAGAGTTACACAAACCCCTGCTTGAGTTCACAAGGTGTTAGACACTTTGAGCCAACAAATGCTGAGTGTCTATCTACAAAGACGACGCGGTCTAAGCCGAAATGTAATTCTAATATTGACCACTCGAGTAACCGTGAAAGCCTAAAATATTATATGACCTTCAATTTGTTCGAGGCAAATTGTAAATCCGTTGCTAGGCCGTCATATGTCGCATCTTCGTTGCAGGTGTTCTTCAGTGGTGTCCGACGTGTTTTGTTAAATGCCCCCAATATTTCGTTCTTTAGCTTTGATCCAGCTTGGGGCTATTTGATGGTGGTTTGTGCTTAATTCACACTTGTTATCGTGGATACTTATGGGTTAATTTAACGACGATTATTGGGTTTTGGCTACCCATTGCACTTGATTGCAGATCCTTATGAGTTCAGAAGTAATGAGCTTTTGTGTGCATTTATTCTCGCTTGCTCTTTATTGTAATTAATTTCACTACAAGCCTGCTTCCCAGCACAATACTGAAATAATCAAAATTGCGTTCTAGAAGCGATTCCTAAGTTATAGTTCCTAGATCTTTTACAGTTCGTTATAAAAGTCTTATTCAGCTGTAAAAATACTTAATGAGGTAATTTATTTATATTTGCTACTAGCTGTTACCCGCGACTTCGTACGCGCGAGGTTCGTTATTTGTGTATTAAATAATGACTAATTATTTCCTGTCATCCCATCCCATCCCATCTCCGTCCCCGTCCCTTTCCCCGTCCCCGACCCTTTACCCGTCCCCGTCCCGTCCAGTCCCGTTCCGTCCCGTCCCGCCCTGTTCCCTCACCGAACTGTCAAACGCGCGAACTGCCAAACGCGCGAAGGTTAAATAGTCGTTAAGTTTTCTGAAATTTTCCAATTTTTTGCGCAATTTTCTTAATTTTTCTTTCCGTAAGAATCTTCTACAAAATATTAGAAAACTAAAAAGAAAAAAGATGAATGAAATCGGTCAAGTCGTTCTCAAGTTATGGCGTGACCAAGGAAAAGAAGAATTCATTTTTATATATACATTGTAATTCCAACGAAACGATCTGTGAAAATATAAAACATACAATACGATAAAAAAAGAATCTTGTGATGGCTTCAGTTAGTTGGAAGACTAAATATTTATAGTTCGTCATGAAATAAAAAAAAGTTGCTTTAAGCAAGTTTTTAAAGAGGTTTAGAATTTTATCGAAGTGGAGCAGCTAAGAGCTGAAAGTCAAATCAAATTTCCTTTTATTTTTGATATAAGCGGCATCCCCCTGGATAAGCATGAATAATGTGTGAGTTGGAATTTGGACATCTAATAGCACAACATACAATTTTCACTGGGTCCTAAATCATTCAAAGTATTCGGGAAATTCAAAATAAAATGAATATTAGCAGAGGGAGTGTAAATAGAATATAGGTTTATATTATTTAAACATAATAAGGAATAATTTATTACGGAGAAGCAAACGTTGCAACCTGTAGATACACCAGTACTAAGTAAGAAACAACATAAATCAATATTACATACATAGTACCTACATCGCAAAGGGAATTATACAGAAATAATAATATCAGTTTGTCTGATGAATGGTTATATGTACACGAGCATCCACTTTGGCGTTAATATAATATGAGCATATCCGATTGACTTAGCCACATTTGTCTCGAGACAAAATTATCTAACGTTCCATTTGCAAGGCATAAATTACACAATTCAGTTGTTAGTTGTGTTATTAATACGGGTGAGTAATATTATATTACCTGCCACAGCCGATATTCTACCTAAATTGGGTTTACATGTTAACCTCAAATTAAGATTTAACAAGGAGATGCACATCGGAATATAAATCTAGCACAATAACGATCCGTTCATCAGAAACGCCGTCAGATAGCTACTTTTACTATTATGTGTTACCAAGGTAACAGCCAAAATTTCACCATCGTCAGCTTAATTCGGATACCATTAGGTATTTATTGTCGTTTCAAATAAGCCATATTATATAGCGCTACGCATGACGCTAATAATATGTAGCAGGTATGAAGGGCTGACAACTCTACTGTGCCATTTTAAAAATGCCAGTATTGGTTTTATACTAAACAAGTTAAATAAACCTTTTAAATTTGTATTGTACAATATATAGAGTATTTTTCCGAATTCGCGAAATTATCGCTCCTAATATTGTTTGAACTCGATTTGAAATAACCAATTTTTATCAAAATTAGAATTTTTGAAGTTTTGAATTTTTTTTCTAGGGAATTTACCAATTTCTATACTACTCGTATCTAGTTCTAAATGCTCGGTTATTGGAAATCATAAAAATTATGTTACTTTGAGTAATACAAAATAATCTAAGTGAAGTGTTGAAGAATGACTATGTAAGTGAACGTAAAATTATCAGATTTATGTTGGAATGTAAATTATATAATCTATTATAACCCTATCTTTATATGGTGCTAATAGCCTAGCTGCTGATGCTCCATTAACCAGTTAAATAAAAAAAACATATTTTCATCTACTAGCGCTAATATTATAAAACGCTTCACTTTAAAACATTTACTAAAAAAGTTTAAAAAGTATATTTTAGAATTCTCGTCACACAAATAACATTCTCTTCTTTCTCACATGTTACTACGCAGCTGTAGAGAACCTATTTTACAAAAATATGAACTACGTACTAGGGATGGGCGCGTGACGTGAAAACAGTCGTGTCACGTCGTGTCACGGCGTGTCACGTCGTGAACGTGACTAATATTTGAAAATCGTGACGTGAACGTGAGTGAACGTGAGTGAAAATTTCCAAGGCGTGATTCACGTTTCACATTAATTTCACGTTAAATATTTAGTAACGAATAAAGAACTGCAGGGTGCAGCAACTTTTAAATTCATTAAATCACAAATTGTGCCAAACAAGTTACATTATGTGGCTTTATTTTTGGACCCTAATTATAAATACTTAAAGTTCATACCTTCACATAAAACAGAAGATTATAATGCAAATAAAACTATAGATGATAATGATGAAATACATAGCAAACGACTCAAAACTGGTACATCAGCATCAGATTCTTATCTTTATACACTTAGAGATAGCTCTGACGATGACACATGTAATTAGGATGATGTCGAAACAAAACTAAATTAGTATGTTAAATTAAAATTCGGAAATGTAGATGACATTTTAGGATTTTGGAAAAACAGTGTAAATACGCCACTGTTAAAAAAACTTGAGAAATTTTAAACATACCGGCAAGTTCCGCTACAAGCGAAAGAGTATTTTCTACAGCTGGGAGAATTTTAGAAGAGCGCAGAATTCCACGTAATGCTGAAAATGTTGATTACATATTATTTTTAAATCAACATTTTAATGTGTAGATGTGTAGATGAACTTATTATTCTAATAAAAGTAATGGTTTGTTTTTTATACTCGGCTAACGCTGAAACTGTTAATTACGTTTTATTATTAAACCAAAAATGTATTGTGTAGATGTGTAGATGATATTTTTAAACCAATTTATTGTGTACTTGTGTAGATGAACTTATTCTAATAAAAGTAATGTTTTTTTGTATACTCGCTTTAACGCTGAAAATGTTGATCCTTGTACGTAAAAGTAGTTTCAAACCTACGAATTAAAAGTGGTGCCTAGCAACATATACCTTCTGTACTCATACCAATAAGAGAAACGTCAATTCCAATGACAGCTTTTAGTATTAAAAGTAATGTCTTTGAAGACAGCTGCAAGAAATATATTTGCGAGAAATCAGTATTTATCCCTTGTCGAAGTTATTGTAGTCAATTTTCATTTTTTTCTTTTTATGTCAACTATTCTGATTGCAACATATCACGTAAATTATGTCAGGTGCAAAACATATTTTTAGTTCTCTTTAGGGTTTTTTCATTGGTTTTAAATTTGAACAGTCTGTTCTATCTAAATTTAAATTTTCAAATAAAAGCTGCTTGTCACGTCGTGAGTGGCGTGTCACGCCGTGAACGTGAGTGAACGTGAGCGTGAACGTGCGTGAACGTGACTGTTTAAAGCAAGCGTGAAACGTGCTTGACGTGAGCGAAAATTCACTCACGCGCTCATCTCTACTACGTACTTTCAAGATGAAACTAGATACCACTGAAAATTGTACTTAAAACTTGTCACTTAAAATAATGTTCCACAGAAACCTCTTGCACTAGAAATCTGATTATAAATGCCAAAATCGAGTTTCTTCTTAAAGCAACAAAACTAGTTATTATTCATACTAATACCAAGATTTAATCTCATACCTCCTTATAAACATCCCGAAATTGGGCAAATTCACCTAAATTTTCATAGATCGATGACATGCTTTAAAAATCTGTAAAAGGTTTGTCCCAGAACTTAGCTCGTCGACATTGTGACACTAAATAATTTTAAAAATCAAATTAAGTTAAGAGTAAAAATATCTTCACGTTCCTAATAAATTAAATACATTTTCAAATAAAAAAAAACGTTACCGGTTATCGAATTCGAACGGTAGGCTGACCGCGTGTGCAGCCCCAACGTTTTATGAGATATTGTAGGGGCCTGGGCAATTTCTACCTGCGCCACGGAGCACCGACATTTCGAATTTCTGCGTCGCAGCTATATTTAGTAACGCGCTAATTTGTGCCTGCTTTCTGTATCGTAAGACATTTATTCTGTATCTACTGGCTCCCATTTTTGGTAAGAATAAAATCTGCACTATGTACAAATTATTACTTGTATCTATTACTAAGTTAAATGAAAATTAAACAAAATTTTATTTTTTTTATGTGCTCACCATGTATTTTGCAATGACTGCCTTCTGTTTTTTTATGGGATAACATAAATAAATTAAATAGGTAAAATCACCACACTACTCAGGGTATTCTTATTAAATTTGAGAAATGTAAAACTTTGCCTGTCAGTGTTTTAGGCAAATCAAAATTAAATGTATTTATGACACTTGAATCAAGTGGTTAATTGCCCCTTTCTATATTTCATCGAATTGCAATAATATTCTGGGCTTGCCCAGGCAAAACACAAGACTAATCTCTCAGGTTGGGTTCAAATTTGAGTTTTATTAGCAATTATTGTTTAGAATATTTGACTGAGAGTAGCTCAGATACGCAATTTTAGTACACCCGCGCTCCTGGCTTCGATTACTCATAACCTCACAAACTTGACATTTACACAGAAGGTCGTTAGAGAATGAAGCGTTTATTTTACGATTCAAAAGTGCAAATTGTGCAAAGAACCATCAGGTAAATTGAATTACAAACTTTCGCCTAGCAACAACTATCTCGATTTTGTTTTAGATGTGACGAAAAGGGACGTTAGCTACTCATTTGTTTCACTTCCTGTGATTGCATCAAATGCTGGCAAAACCGCATTTGCTACTGACGCCACGCAAGTTAATTCAACTGCGACAAATATGGAGGCTCGGACACACGACGACTCTATTCCGCAAGGTGTATTCTTGACGTCCACTAACTTTCCGAACTCCAATTACTCAAAAACATGCCAAATCCTATCTTATAACTTTGGCCGATCTTCAATTCGGAGCTGGTTGCAGGTGACGCCGATGACTTTATCCGCTTGTAGTCGCTTGCCTGGCAGCAAATGTTGTTCTGGGATGCTCGTACACACCTCTCTGGCCTGTTGAACTGGGTGTCGATGTTCGGAATCTCCAGGTGCTCGGTGCCGTTCCAGCCGAAGTTGGTTTGATCAAATTTATGAACTTTTCAAAGGTGGAACTTCTATCAAAATTCTCTTTAATGCCTGGTGACTTTTAGAATAGAATGATATACTTTTTGTAGTTGGCAAAATACTTCTATTATATAGAAACAGTAAAATTCCAAGAGTACAATTTGCTCAACTTGTCAATTACAGGAATTAATTTCTATCTTCTTAACAAAACAGCATCGCGTTGCTTAGTAACAGCGATCTGAATTTGTTTAAAGGAAATTAGTTTTAGTTGCAATTATACATGAAGGAATAAAATTTGATAACATGTTCGTTGCTTAAATCTAAAAATTGTCGTTATTTCTTATACATAAAAATTGTTCTTTCTCATGACATACAACGTTTTTATAATCAATGCGCTGCTATAACACGTAGTTTTAAAATGCACTGTCACTTGAGTTCAATTTTCAACACTTCACTGATTTTCTTCAATTCAGTTACCCTTGTTCTGTATTGCTCTTTTGCAAATTTTATCTTATCTTTCTTCGATTTCCATGTACCTTTTAGCTTGCTTGCTTTTCACTAGCCTGTACTTTTATTAATAACTCTACGTTCATATTCATTATGCACATAACCAACATTTTGTATTATTTACTGTCCGGCTTCAAATATGCTCAAACCTATCATATTACTACTTATATTATATTATCCATCTTCAATCTTTCTTTTACGCAAACTTCAAACTCAATCCTTCTGAAATCTGCTTTGCTTATGCTTGCCTTTATCCTTCTAATTATGCTTCTTGCATCTCATTTCCAATGCATTAGTAACTTCTACTACTGTTTAGATTGCAATTGAATAAAATATTTCAACTATGTGCTTTAATTGACTTTGTTCAATATTTCTCTCTGCATACAGAGCTAAAGTGTGAGCTTCAAACCATCTCATACTTATTTCCGCAAATTTTGAAAATTAAAATTACTACTCTTGAGTGTTATTTTTTAGCATACTTTGATCTGCATGCGTTGTTATTTTAATTATCACAACTTTTATTGCATGATTCCAATCTCTCTCTTAATCAGCCCGATCTGACATTCAACTTCTTTCAAAATTCTGCTCAATAATAAATCCTAACTAACTCCTATCCTATCCTAACTAAACTATCCTAACAACAGTGTCCCAACATTTGTTCAAAACTAAACTAACCTATTCTACATTATTTAAGTATGGGTAAATTGCTGAAATATGAAAACGTCCTCTAATTTTATTATCATTCTCATTGATTAACTCAAAAGTGTTTTCATTACTTAATATCCTATGTATCTGGTAAGGTCTTTCATAAGCGTTTAGGAATTTGGCACAGATTTTCTCTATTCGATCGGCTACCCTTAGATTCTTTATTATTACCAGATCTCCTATTCTGAATTTCGTGCGCTTCTTAATTTTCCTGTTCTGCTGCTCCTCGTACCTCTGCTGAATTTACGTTGCAATATATTTGCCTGAAATTTTTACGGTTTCATGCCAGGTATATACAGTGTCCGCCAGAAAGTCAGCATAATATGGAAAAAAAATTATTTTTGAGTTTTCAAAAAAACTTTCTACGTCAATAATTTGTGCTTATCTGAAAACCTATTTAGCCCCTATCATATATACCGAGTGATTTTTACTTATTTAGAAAATCGAGTTTTTCGAAATTGTCGAAATCCGAAAAATGCTATTTTTCGGAAATTAAGTAATATTTCAATGACATTTGTTTAGAGTGTGTTATTTTTCGCTAACTGGACACTGTCAAGGCTAGAAAACCCCTAATTTTTTAAATTTAGCTACAAATTAATTATTCAGTTTTTTTAATATTTTTCAAAAATTCATATAACAAGACTTAATATTAAAATTCAATTGTTTCTGTGTGAAGACTTTAAAGACTTATAATTGAAAAAAATAATAAAATGTTAATTATTTCTTAAATTTTTTATTATTTACCGAAAAGTAGTATATTTGCATAATTTTTACGTTTCTTATGGAAGGCGATTTTTAGGAGATATATTATTCAATTCTAATTAATATTTATTTAAATGGCTTCTAGAAACTCTAATCTAACCCTGTTAATGAATTACTGTTACAAAAATCCTGTAAATGTTCTTTTACAGTTGTCTAAATAAGGAGATTTTTTAGAACATGTAGTTGGATAAAGGAAAAATTATGCAAACATACTACTTTTCGGTAAATAATACAAATTCTAAAGAAGTAATTAATATTTTATATTATTTTCGCAATTATAAATCTTTAAAGTGTTCATACAAAAAAAAATGAACTTTAATATTAAGTCGTTGTGAAATTTGGAAAAAAAAATAAAAAAAATTAAAAATAAATTTTTAGCTAAAGTTATAAAAATTACGTGTTTTCTGACCTTGAGGTTGTTTAGTTAGCTAAAAGTAACACACTCTAAAAAATCTCATTGAAATCATACTTAATTTCCGAAAAATATCACTTTTGGAATTTTGACAATTTCGAAAAACTCCATTTTCTAAGCAAGTAAAAACCACTCGGTGTATATGATAGAGGCTAAATAGGTTTTTAAACAAGCACAAATTATTGGCGTAAAAAGTTCTTTTGAAAAATCAAAAATAAATTAGTTTCCCATATTATGCCGACTTTTTGGCGGACACTGTATATTGAACATAACAAGCCTACGTCTATGCTCAGCGGTAGGGTTACTGCAATGGCGTCGGCGTAAGAAGGGGTGGTTGGGCGTTACCCTCAGCTAGACACTGGATTTGATTGGAACAAAGTTTATTATATTTACACATACAAATAAGCTTATAACTAGGTAACATTTATATACAGAAAAAGAAAAGAAAATGGCGGATTGGCATCCGCGATTGGAAGCGGGTGTGGTCCTTCGGAGGCGGGGCCGGCGGCTTCCTCCAGTGGTTGCAGCGGCGGCGGTGGCGACTGGCGACGGGGCGGCGAGCTGAGAGCAGCGGCGGCGGCAACGTCGGCGGCAGTGCGGATCTCCTTGGCGGAGGCGGCGGCTGGCGGCTTCCTTCGGCGGTTGCAGCGGCGGCGGTGGCGACTGGCGACGGGGCGGCGGGCTGTGAGCAGCGGCGGCGGCAACGTCGGCGGCAGTGCGGATCTCCTGGGCGGAGGCGGCGGCTGGCGGCTTCCTTCTGCGGTGGCAGCGGTGGCGGTGGCGACTGGCGACGGGGCGGCGGGCTGTGAGCAGCGGCGGCGGCAACGTCGGCGGCAGTGCGGATCTCCTTGGCGGAGGCGGCGGCTGGCTAAAGTGGCTTTCCAAAGACGGCAGGCAGCAGAGTCCAATGCGTAGGATTGGCTCTAAGTCCACGAGGGTGATAGGCTCTGGAGAGGCTGGAGCTGCTAGCTGGTCCTGGAAGCTGAAGTGGCTCGAATCCCAAGTCCCACGAAGACGGCAGACAGCTAAGTCCAGTGAAATGGATCGGCTCTAAGTCCACGAAGATGCGGCAGACAGCTAAGTCCAGTGAAATGGATCGGCTCTAAGTCCACGAAGATGCGGCAGACAGCTAAGTCCAGTGAAATGGATCGGCTCTAAGTCCACGAAGATGCGGCAGACAGCTAAGTCCAGTGAAATGGATCGGCTCTAAGTCCACGAAGATGATAGGCTCTGGAGAGGCGGGAGCTGCTAGCTGGTCCTGGAAGCTAAAGTGGCTCGAACTCCAAGTCCCACGAAGGCGGCAGACAGCTAAGTCCAGTGAAACGGCTGTTGGTCCTGGAGCTGAAGTGGCTGCTGGTAGTCCTGGAAGCTGGAGTGGCGGCTGGTGGACTCTCCTTGGCTGAGTCGGCGATGGAAGGCTGGATGGTTCCTGGTGGACTCTCCTTGGCTGAGTCGGCGATGGAAGGCTGGATGGTTCCTGGTGGACTCTCCTTGGCTGAGTGATTTCTTACTGCCAGCGTCTGACTATTTAAAGGAGCCAGTCCTTTGTCCAACGCGATCTCGACGCTCATTGGTCGAAGTAGAAGGGATGTTTTGCCCGATTTCGATATATTTTGAAATTATAGCATTTAATTGAGCGGCGTGATCAATTATCGACTTGGTTTGAGTCGCGATCAATAGTTGATGAAATGCCGATTCTAACGACACCCAATTTGCTATGTTTTGAGTAAAAATTAGCTCAACTTGGAATTTTTAATGCAATGTTCCGCGTAAAGCTTAATTAAGTATTATTCTTATGGCGTGTGTTAAAAAGTTTATTATGCTTTGATCGGTTGCGCGCTATTTTTATAAGATTTTTGAGACCAATTTCGCTTTTCTGGGACGCTTCCTTCCGTTAATTAAAATTTAATTTGTAATCTGCATCTTTGCCCGCTGTACTCGGTCGTGGCCCCTGATTTCTTCGTTACAATATGCCTTTCCTCGGGCCGCTGAACTCTCGGCCGCTCTCCCGGGCGCGTGTTTGGCTGCCTGATGGAAAAATTGCTTTTTCTCCACCTGTATATGTGCTAGCGCTCTGTGGTTTGTTTTAATAGGTAGCGGTTAATTTTTCCTATCTTCTGGTATCCTTTATGTGTGATTAAAACAGAGCGCACTCTGTTTTAAGGGCGTTTTAGTGAAAAATTCTTAATTTAATCTGCAAACATTCGTGAGGCGTATTTCGCTGGCTGTCACCTTTCTTGGCCGGCCGGCTCCAATAAAGTTTATGGTTGCAATCTTGCTGCACTTTAGAAATTCGTTGTAAGGACACTTATTTTTATGATTTTAGGGTTTTGAAAGATACTTCTGCGTAGGATCGCGGCGGTTTGTTAAACAGATGTAATATTCTTTGTTCTTCGGGCGCCTTTCGGGCGGCGTACGTTTCCTTTGTTTTTATTCGATCTGTTTAACGGTTCATATCAATTCCCCCCTCCTTTGGCGTCCGCGATCCGGGCAAAAAAAAGATTAGGGAGAGAAGGGGCGGAGTTGGTCTGCGTGAATTTTGAGGGCCTGTTGTCCTCTTTGGACCCTATAGATGCTTGGGCCAAGTTGGTCCAAGATTTGGTGTGGTCCACTCCATTTTGGTTGGAACCCTGCATGGATCCCGGCGATGGCGTCTGAGAGAGGGTGATTTTTCACCATGACCCACTGCTGGGGTTGAAAAGTGGGGTTGTCGGCGTCCGGTGCTTCTTGGCGCTGGTCGATGGCTCGGTTTCGGATGCCTGTGTCCCGTGCTCCGCGGTTGTGGGTCCGTGGTTCGTGGGGCGTTTCGGGCAGCAGCGTGGGGTGTCGGAACCTCCATTCCCCGGGGCGGTCTAATTCCTTTCCGAACATGGCGTATGCTGGGGAACACCCTAGGGCGGTGTTATGGCGATTCCGTAAGTTAAATAGGGTCGCGGGAAGATGCTTGTCCCACTCGCGATGGTTTCCTCCTTGTAGGTGCAGGCGGAGCCCCTTTTTTATTTCTTGATTCCTTCGCTCCGTTGGGTTGGCTCGGGGGTGATAGATGGCGGTCGTCCATGGCTGGATATCCCACTCCTGGCAGGCTCTCATCCATTGTTCACTGATGAACTGACGCCCGTTATCGGTCAGCATGGCGCTCGGGTACCCAAAGCGGGGAAAGACTTCATTTCGCAAGGTGCGGATGATGATGGGGGCGGTGGCTTTGGCTAAAGCGAAGGCTTCAGTCCACCGGGTGAAGAGGTCGGTTATTACCAGGATGAACTTCTTCCCGGTGGCTGACGAGGGGTAGGGCCCCATGAGGTCGAGCGCAATCGTGTCCCACGCTCGGTTGGGTTGGTGAGGCCTCAGGGTGGCTTTGGCTTGGTGGCGGCCCTTCTTGCATCTCAAGCAGAGCAGGCATTGGCGGACGTAGTTCCGGACATCTTCTCGTAAACGCGTCCAATGAAAATGTGAGCGGATGGCTGGTGTTGTTTCGGCGATGCCGGGATGTCCAGCTAAGTCTTGATCATGGTATTGGTAAACGACCCTGGGTCGGCTTCTCTCCGGGACAAACAGTCTTGGGCCTTGATCCGTCTGGTGGTAAAGCAACCCATCCTCTATTCGATAATTCTCCTGGACGGCTACGAGATCCGGGGTTGGGTCCTCGACGAAGTAGCTTTGGTGCCATGAGTTGACTAAATCTTGACAGTAATTATCCTGCCTTTGGTCCTGTGCAATGGTCTCCCATAACGTTTCTTCGACTGCGTCCAGCAGGCTTAGGGATGGCTTGCCTGGTGGCTCCGTGACGGTAGCACGGCTGCTTGCCCGTTGATACCTCGGTGAGTCCTCACCGTGTGGTGTTTGGCTGCTGGCCGCCTGATTTCCTGTAGCGGGTTCCTGGAACCTGGGAAATCCTTTCTTAGCGGGTTGGCTGGCCGTTACACGTTTTTGGGCGAAGCGCTTGTTGTGAATGGGAGGTAGCAGTACTGTCGGGTCATCCCACACTGCTTCGGCCGGCTGTCCAGTCGGCTGTCGAGATAGCGCGTCCGGCAACTCGTTGTGCTTTCCGGGGCAATGCTCGATTGTGAAGTGGAACTCCTGTAGCAGGAGAGCCCAACGCGTGAGTTTAGCTCGCTGGTCCTTCAAGGTGTTGAGCCAGGTGAGGGCGCGGTTATCGGTCCGGAGGGTGAACTGCCTGCCTTCTAAGTAGGGCCGATATTTTTTTATCGCCCATACGGCGGCTAGGCACTCTTGTTCGTTGGAGTGATAACGTTGTTCGGCTGGCAGGAACCGGGTGCTGGCGTAGGAGATGACGTCTCGACCTCCATCGGGACGTTCCTGGTAGAGCACGGCGGCGATGCCAAATTTGCTGGCGTCTGTTTGTAAAATGAAGGGGCGAGAAGCATCGGGTCGGGCTAACTTCAGCGGTGTCTGAAACAATTGTTTCACTTGGTGAAATGCTTGCTGAACGTCTGGGGTCCAAGTCCAGCGCTTTTTAGTGCTTAGTAGGTCGGAGAGAGGGGCCGCAACGTCGGCGAATCGGGGAATGTACTCGCGTAGCCAATTGCATATGCCTAGGAACTGTCGTAACCCCTTTCGGTTAGTAGGGGGCGGGGCGTTGATGACCTGCTGCACGTGACCTGGTTGAGGTTCGTTTCCCTCTGGGCCAACGATATGCCCTAGGTAGTGCAGTGTGGATTTCCCGAAGTGGCATTTTTCTGGCGAGCATATGAGCCCATGTTCCTGTAGTCGTTCGAATACCTTTCGGAGGTGTTGAAGGTGCTGCTCCCATGATTCCGAGTAAATGATGATGTCATCTAAATACACGAGGCAGAATTTGTGGAGGTACCCTACCAGTACTTCCCGGGCCATCAGCCTTTGAAAGGTCATTGGTGCCGTCTTGAGCCCGAATGGCATGACTCGAAACTGATAGGCTGCGCCATCCGGAGTCGTGAACGCGGTGTAGGGTTTGGCTTGGGGGTGTAAACTTATCTGCCAGTACCCCGACTTTAAGTCAAGTGAGGAGAAGATGCTCGCTGAACCTAGATCTTTGATGGTTTCGTGGATCAAGGGTAGTACCGCCGGCTCATTGATGGTGGCTTCGTTTAGCCTACGAAAGTCCAAGCAGAACCGGGGTGTAGAATCCTTTTTCTCCACGATGACGATTGGCGAGTTATGTGGTGACTGGCTAGGCTCGATGAAACCGCGTGCCAGCATCTCTTCTACTTGCTCGGCGATGATCTTCTTTTTTGTTTCGGAATATCGGTAATTTGGGCTGCGTATAGGGGCACCGGTTTTCACATGAATCTCGTGCTGCAGGGTGCGCGTAGGTGGCGCCGAGGGCCTCCAAATTTCGGGGAAGTCTTCTAGTAGCTGATAGAGGTTGTGTTCCTGCTCGCGAGGGAAGTCATGCTTCAACTGGGGAAGTTCCATCGGGTCATTCGCTGGACGCGGGTCGTGGTGCTCGACCAGGCAATGAGTGGTTTCTCGGGTCCTCATGCCGTGGTGTATGCAACGCCGTGCGAAATCAAAGGTAGCCTCGTGTTCCGTAAGCCACAGTAGTCCGAGAATGATGTCCTCCCTTAATTCCTCTGCTATGATGCACTGTATGACGTAGTTATTTCTACCGATCTGCATTTCCAAGCTTGTTTCTCCTCGTAGGGTCAGGGTTGCCTGTTCTTTGGCCATTTTGGCCGTTCTTTGTGCGTAGCTACCCGTCTCAGGATGCTGCACTAGCTTGGCGCTAATGAAATTATGCGTGGCTGCTGAATCTATCAGGGCACGCATCTCCCGCTGTGGTGATCCGAGGTTCACCATGATATACGGGAGGTTGTGGCAGTTGGCCGTACTTATCGTGGAGCATTGGGTTGGGCCCTGGGCGGTGCTTCGGCCTCGATGTGCCCGGGCCTCCGCCAGTTTTCCGGCGGTGGTAGTTGTCTTGCTTCGGGGGCGTTCACGGGAGCTTCTCCTGTTGCCTGTGGTGCTGGCCGGTGGCGTCGTGGGCAATCCTTATTGAAGTGGCGTCCTGGGCAAAAATAGCAGCGGGGTAGATTTGGCTCGGCTGGCTCTCGTGGGCGTGTCTCGCGGTTTGGCGTTGGTGCGCGGTCGTCCATGTCTTTCTCAATTGCAGCCACCTTGTCCAATAGTTCCTCAATTGTTTCCGGCACTGCGACACGTAGGTAAGGCCGAAGGGCCGGTTTTAACAGTTCTATCATTACGGGAATGCTGGCTCCCACTGACTGTTCGTTGTCCAATCGGCGTATCAGTTGTATCTTCCGAAGAAGAAAGAGTTCGCCATTTTCTTTCAGTCCCTGTTTTTGCCCGTAGAGCTGTGTTTTCAAGGAGGCTCGTACATCTGCGCTATCGAATTTCTTTAACAGCCTTTCTTCAAATTCATTCCAGGAGAGCGGGAGTGAAGCGTATGGTTTCCACCATTGGCTAGCCTTCCCCTGGAGACAGTTTGTGGCTACTTTCATTAGTTCTGTTGTAGTACATCCGCTTTGCGCATGGTAGCGGGCGCACTCTGCGATGAACTCTTGGGGGTGGTCTAACTCCTCGCCCTTAAATGTTGGTGGGAGATCGACTTTTTTGGGCACAGCCATTCGTCCCAAAAGTGCCTGGAATTGTTCGTCCGTTAATGTGATCGTTGGTGCTGCTGGAGCTTGTTCTGGGCGCCACTGGGTGTTTTCTACCACTCCCAGAAGTGGTGCTGGTTGATTGGTTCCTGCTGCCGTAGCTGCTAGGTTCGCAAGGTGGTGTGCCATTTGCTGCTGGTTGTCTTCGTTGACTTCCTGTCGCACTGGGCTGGGACTTGGAGGCGGTGTCCTTTGTCCACACGGAAATGAGGGTGCGCTGTCTTCTATTATTTCCGAACTGTTCAGACTTCCTCCTTGTCGCGGTGTCCGCTGAGGTTCTTCGTTGATCCTTGGCGGAGTTGTCTCCATGTTTCCCTTCCTTCTTGACTTCACCATTGTAGTGGGCGTGACTTCCCTCTGGTGTCCACCACAGGTTTGCCCCACGTTCCGGGCGACAATTAACAAGCCTACGTCTATGCTCAGCGGTAGGGTTACTGCAATGGCGTCGGCGTAAGAAGGGGTGGTTGGGCGTTACCCTCAGCTAGACACTGGATTTGATTGGAACAAAGTTTATTATATTTACACATACAAATAAGCTTATAACTAGGTAACATTTATATACAGAAAAAGAAAAGAAAATGGCGGATTGGCATCCGCGATTGGAAGCGGGTGTGGTCCTTCGGAGGCGGGGCCGGCGGCTTCCTCCAGTGGTTGCAGCGGCGGCGGTGGCGACTGGCGACGGGGCGGCGAGCTGAGAGCAGCGGCGGCGGCAACGTCGGCGGCAGTGCGGATCTCCTTGGCGGAGGCGGCGGCTGGCGGCTTCCTTCGGCGGTTGCAGCGGCGGCGGTGGCGACTGGCGACGGGGCGGCGGGCTGTGAGCAGCGGCGGCGGCAACGTCGGCGGCAGTGCGGATCTCCTCGGCGGAGGCGGCGGCTGGCGGCTTCCTTCTGCGGTGGCAGCGGTGGCGGTGGCGACTGGCGACGGGGCGGCGGGCTGTGAGCAGCGGCGGCGGCAACGTCGGCGGCAGTGCGGATCTCCTTGGCGGAGGCGGCGGCTGGCTAAAGTGGCTTTCCAAAGACGGCAGGCAGCAGAGTCCAATGCGTAGGATTGGCTCTAAGTCCACGATGGGGATAGGCTCTGGAGAGGCTGGAGCTGCTAGCTGGTCCTGGAAGCTGAAGTGGCTCGAATCCCAAGTCCCACGAAGACGGCAGACAGCTAAGTCCAGTGAAATGGATCGGCTCTAAGTCCACGAAGATGCGGCAGACAGCTAAGTCCAGTGAAATGGATCGGCTCTAAGTCCACGAAGATGCGGCAGACAGCTAAGTCCAGTGAAATGGATCGGCTCTAAGTCCACGAAGATGCGGCAGACAGCTAAGTCCAGTGAAATGGATCGGCTCTAAGTCCACGAAGATGATAGGCTCTGGAGAGGCGGGAGCTGCTAGCTGGTCCTGGAAGCTAAAGTGGTTCGAACTCCAAGTCCCACGAAGGCGGCAGACAGCTAAGTCCAGTGAAACGGCTGTTGGTCCTGGAGCTGAAGTGGCTGCTGGTAGTCCTGGAAGCTGGAGTGGCGGCTGGTGGACTCTCCTTGGCTGAGTCGGCGATGGAAGGCTGGATGGTTCCTGGTGGACTCTCCTTGGCTGAGTCGGCGATGGAAGGCTGGATGGTTCCTGGTGGACTCTCCTTGGCTGAGTGATTTCTTACTGCCAGCGTCTGACTATTTAAAGGAGCCAGTCCTTTGTCCAACGCGATCTCGACGCTCATTGGTCGAAGTAGAAGGGATGTTTTGCCCGATTTCGATATATTTTGAAATTATAGCATTTAATTGAGCGGCGTGATCAATTATCGACTTGGTTTGAGTCGCGATCAATAGTTGATGAAATGCCGATTCTAACGACACCCAATTTGCTATGTTTTGAGTAAAAATTAGCTCAACTTGGAATTTTTAATGCAATGTTCCGCGTAAAGCTTAATTAAGTATTATTCTTATGGCGTGTGTTAAAAAGTTTATTATGCTTTGATCGGTTGCGCGCTATTTTTATAAGATTTTTGAGACCAATTTCGCTTTTCTGGGACGCTTCCTTCCGTTAATTAAAATTTAATTTGTAATCTGCATCTTTGCCCGCTGTACTCGGTCGTGGCCCCTGATTTCTTCGTTACAATATGCCTTTCCTCGGGCCGCTGAACTCTCGGCCGCTCTCCCGGGCGCGTGTTTGGCTGCCTGATGGAAAAATTGCTTTTTCTCCACCTGTATATGTGCTAGCGCTCTGTGGTTTGTTTTAATAGGTAGCGGTTAATTTTTCCTATCTTCTGGTATCCTTTATGTGTGATTAAAACAGAGCGCACTCTGTTTTAAGGGCGTTTTAGTGAAAAATTCTTAATTTAATCTGCAAACATTCGTGAGGCGTATTTCGCTGGCTGTCACCTTTCTTGGCCGGCCGGCTCCAATAAAGTTTATGGTTGCAATCTTGCTGCACTTTAGAAATTCGTTGTAAGGACACTTATTTTTATGATTTTAGGGTTTTGAAAGATACTTCTGCGTAGGATCGCGGCGGTTTGTTAAACAGATGTAATATTCTTTGTTCTTCGGGCGCCTTTCGGGCGGCGTACGTTTCCTTTGTTTTTATTCGATCTGTTTAACGGTTCATATCAAACAGCACCTTCAATTATATTGCCATTAATCTGTTTTTTAAATTACAAATTGCCCTATTTTGTATTATAATGTCAATAATTACTATTATACACAACTCCTGAAAAATCAGGGGTGGATTCTTTTATCTAGTTTCTTAATTTCTAAAAGATTGATGTTCTAATATTTTAAATCTCATTCGCGGAAGTCAATACTTATGTCAACCAACTTGTGAAAACAAATTTGAATTTTAAATGACAAATGCTCAATCTTTTGAATGGTGCACAACAATATCAAAAACACAGTAAGTAATTAGTTCACCTTCTTATTGTCTATATTTCATTTCCAGTTGTGATTTTTTAATAAGAAAACACCCACATCTTGTTTGGTCCACACAACGTGCCAGATGGTAACCACCTTTCGATCTGCAAATCGACCCTTTGAAGCACCTTCCTGCAATGCACTGTTCACAGACAGACAACACATCCCAACCGTCCATGATCAGCAAACTCCAATTTTCCTACAGCACTCAACAAACAGATAACCTTGATATGAACCGTTAAACAGATCGAATAAAAACAAAGGAAACGTACGCCGCCCGAAAGGCGCCCGAAGAACAAAGAATATTACATCTGTTTAACAAACCGCCGCGATCCTACGCAGAAGTATCTTTCAAAACCCTAAAATCATAAAAATAAGTGTCCTTACAACGAATTTCTAAAGTGCAGCAAGATTGCAACCATAAACTTTATTGGAGCCGGCCGGCCAAGAAAGGTGACAACCAGCGAAATACGCCTCACGAATGTTTGCAGATTAAATTAAGAATTTTTCACTAAAACGCCCTTAAAACAGAGTGCGCTCTGTTTTAATCACACATAAAGGATACCAGAAGATAGGAAAAATTAACCGCTACCTATTAAAACAAACCACAGAGCGCTAGCACATATACAGGTGGAGAAAAAGCAATTTTTCCATCAGGCAGCCAAACACGCGCCCGGGAGAGCGGCCGAGAGTTCAGCGGCCCGAGGAAAGGCATATTGTAACGAAGAAATCAGGGGCCACGACCGAGTACAGCGGGCAAAGATGCAGATTACAAATTAAATTTTAATTAACGGAAGGAAGCGTCCCAGAAAAGCGAAATTGGTCTCAAAAATCTTATAAAAATAGCGCGCAACCGATCAAAGCAAAATAAACTTTTTAACACACGCCATAAGAATAATACTTAATTAAGCTTTACGCGGAACATTGCATTAAAAATTCCAAGTTGAGCTAATTTTTACTCAAAACATAGCAAATTGGGTGTCGTTAGAATCGGCATTTCATCAACTATTGATTGCGACTCAAACCAAGTCGATAATTGATCACGCCGCTCAATTAAATGCTATAATTTCAAAATATATCGAAATCGGGCAAAACATCCCTTCTACTTCGACCAATGAGCGTCGAGATCGCGTTGGACAAAGGACTGGCTCCTTTAAATAGTCAGACGCTGGCAGTAAGAAATCACTCAGCCAAGGAGAGTCCACCAGCCGCCACTTCAGCTTCCAGGACTACCAGCAGCCACTTCAGCTTCCAGGACTACCAGCAGCCACTTCAGCTCCAGGACCAACAGCCGTTTCACTGGACTTAGCTGTCTGCCGCCTTCGTGGGACTTGGAGTTCGAGCCACTTTCGCTACCAGGAACCATTCAGCCTTCCATCGCCGACTCAGCCAAGGAGAGTCCACCAGCCGCCACTTCAGCTTCCAGGACTACCAGCAGCCACTCCAGCTTCCAGGACTACCAGCAGCCACTTCAGCTCCAGGACCAACAGCCGTTTCACTGGACTTAGCTGTCTGCCGCCTTCGTGGGACTTGGAGTTCGAGCCACTTTAGTTTCCAGGACCAGCTAGCAGCTCCCGCCTCTCCAGAGCCTATCACCCTCGTGGACTTAGAACCCATCCTACGCATTGGACTCTGCTGTCTGCCGTCTTCGTGGGACTTGGGATTCGAGCCACTTCAGCTTCCAGGACCAGCTAGCAGCTCCAGCCTCTCCAGAGCCTATCACCCTCGTGGACTTAGAACCCATCCTACGCATTGGACTCTGCTGTCTGCCGTCTTCGTGGGACTTGGGATTCGAGCCACTTCAGCTTCTAGGACCAGCTAGCAGCTCCAGCCTCTCCAGAGCCTATCACCCTCGTGGACTTAGAGCCAATCCTACGCATTGGACTCTGCTGCCTGCCGTCTTTGGAAAGCCACTTTCGCCAGCCACCGCCTCCGCCCAGGAGATCCGCACTGCCGCCGACGTTGCCGCCGCCGCTGCTGCAACCGCAGAAGGAAGCCGCCAGCCGCCGCCTCCGCCCAGGAGATCAGCACTGCCGCCGACGTTGCCGCCGCCGCTGCTCACAGCCCGCCGCCCCGTCGCCAGTCGCCACCGCCGCCGCTGCCACCGCAGAAGGAAGCCGCCAGCCGCCGCCTCCGCCCAGGAGATCCGCACTGCCGCCGACGTTGCCGCCGCCGCTGCTCACAGCCCGCCGCCCCGTCGCCAGTCGCCACCGCCGCCGCTGCAACCGCCGAAGGAAGCCGCCAGCCGCCGCCTCCGCCAAGGAGATCCGCACTGCCGCCGACGTTGCCGCCGCCGCTGCTCTCAGCTCGCCGCCCCGTCGCCAGTCGCCACCGCCGCCGCTGCAACCGCAGGAGGAAGCCGCCGGCCCCGCCTCCGAAGGACCACACCCGCTTCCAATCGCGGATGCCAATCCGCCATTTTCTTTTCTTTTTCTGTATATAAATGTTACCTAGTTATAAGCTTATTTGTATGTGTAAATATAATAAACTTTGTTCCAATCAAATCCAGTGTCTAGCTGAGGGTAACGCCCAACCACCCCTTCTTACGCCGACGCCATTGCAGTAACCCTACCGCTGAGCATAGACGTAGGCTTGTTAACCTGCAGACATCCACCTGCTACAGCAAACTGCCACCCTCCTGGAATATGTTCTTTTCTCTCATGATACTCCTCTGGAAGCCTTACTCAGCAACAAACAGCTTGACGTGATCCAATTTGATTAATGTAATATGTCAAATGTAATTTTTCCAATAAAGTTGACCCAGTATTTCTTCAATGATTGACTTGTATAGAACAATTCTGCTATCCATTAATTTTTACCACATATCAATAATCTTCATTAGTTAATTCTTCGCTTCCTCTTGTTATTTATTAAAATTCCATTTTTAATACTCCACGTAGATTTGTATTATACCCTTTTTATATGAGTCAAAATATTTCTTAATAAAAGAACAGGGTAATTTTAAATATTTTTAATCAGACCAAAATGGTTTTCTACATTTTTTCAAGTTTGTTATTATCAATAAATTTACTTAATGATATCATATCCCTTTTTATACACTCTATTCTGATCTATTTGAGTTGAACCTACTTAATTTTTATTCGTTTTCAAACTATAATTTATTCAATTATATTATTTTCAAATCCACCTGTTTTTCAAATAGCTATTTTCCATACACATTTCCATCTTATACCTTAATAAATCCAAATTATTTTTTAACCATTGTAATTCCTTAATTTTAATAAATTTGATTTTAACACACATTTAGGGTTTTACCATAACAATATAATGTGTATGCAAAATATCATCTTCCTCCGACAAGTAGTTTTTGAGTTGTACCGCCAACAGACAGACAGAGAAAACCTGTTTTTCGTCATCTAGGAACCCTGAAACGTGAAGATCTGAAGAAATCGCGGGTTATTTTTTCGTGATTACAATACTTTCTTCGTCTTTCAGAGGAGGGAAGTAAAAATTAGACATACGAGGTAATTTAAGTTATATAAGAATTTCAAAGCGAGCAGTCTTAATCACAATTTTATTTTCACTGGTGCTAAAAGTAAAAGCGATGATCTTTTCAAGATATTAACTTTTCAAATATTAATTGAGCTGTGACGTACTTTTTTTGCTTTACTGTGCAGAAAAGATAATACAATTATAATTAGTTTAAAAAGTTTTCCTTTACTTTACTCGATAGGATCTGATGGGGGATATTTTGCAGTACGAGACCCTTAATTACTGATACAAGCTGTTTTTAAAATAAGAGGACACACTTTGAAGGAGTATTCTACGATCAAAAATAAATGTAGTTTTGATAAAGGTAATTAGAATAACTATTGCTACGAATTTTATGCAGCAACTATGATTTGGCTGCTATTGGTTACCGTACATAAAAATGGGAAGATTCACCATTGCTTTACTGGGACTGAATTTTATTTGTTCCCGTCAAATTTTAAGTACACTTACTTGATCAACAACTTTACTATTGTAATCTTTATAATACTATCCACGTTTCCTAGCAACGTAAACCATTCAACTATCATTTTATATTACTTTGAAGGTGGACCACATTAAAATTTTAAAGGTTACTATCTTAGAAAGGTTGCATTTTCGGACGCAGGTTTATTAGAACCTTTCTGTTTATGTGGACATGGAATACTTCTGCAAAGTATGTCCTCTTATCTTAAAAACACCCTGTGTAAAATGTCGGTCTTTTAATTTTTTACATTCATTGAAGTGTAATCTCACAAAGGTAACTCAATATTGGTTATTTTTTAAGTAAAAAGAAAAAATCTTAAACATTTCGGTATTATATTCGTTACCGTCTTCGTTGAGTATTGGGAGTATACACATAAGACCTTTTATATTTAAATCAGATATTGTATTTGATATCAAACCAAGGTGTACTCAATATTTGTATGATCAACTACCTTGCAATCTAAAAATTGACTAAAATAACAAAATTGTTAGACTACTAACTTGGTTGAAGTTATTTTAGTCCAGAGAAATTAGACATTGCTCTTCGGAAAAATTCCCGGAAAGCTGGATTTTGGTATGAGCCTTGATATTGTGGTTCTAAACAAAATGTCAAAAGTCCTCATCGATCCGAGTGCCGCTAAAAATTTTAAGGGGGGGGCAAAGGTCACCAAAAACGGTATTTCGTGAATAACTCTTTAACGGTCACTTTTACATAAAAAATACTAATTATCAAATTTGTAGCTTATGAAATTTCTAACAATACAGATATCATGACTTTTATTCGTAAACGTAACCGTTTTGGAGATAATTCGATTTACAGAGTTGTAACGAATAGATGCACTCCTCAATGACATGTTTATCTCATTGGAGTTGCGACTTGAAATATTCCAGAATTTACTTCTTTCAGAGCCCATAAAAATAGAAAGAAACACATATATAGTACACTGTAGTCTAGAAAGAGAAGGAATGTGCTCCGAAAAGTTTCCCTCCGTTGTCATAAAACCTCAAGGAACATCAGCTTGCTATTCGTGTAGGAGCATAATAGTATATTATGTTATTAGGAGCGAAACTTATACTTTATTTGGCATGGCTGTACTGTTTATCTGCCGAGCTTGCGAGGCAGATAATTACAGCCGAGCCACATAAAGATACTTTTGTTCCGAATAACATATAGTATTTTTTCTTCAAACGTTTATAACAAACTATTTAAGAAATTTTAAAAAACCTTGAATTACTTTAAGGTAGAGGATTGGGTAGACTGATAAATGTAGGGTGCTTTGAAGAGCGTCACTATGACTACACTATAAACAACGTTGTGAACAAAATCCGAAAAAAATACTTTATCTCGTCAGTCTTGCTTAAATGTAACATCCGATATAAATGGCGTCGATACTTGCGACTCCACTGAAGATGTAGATCCATCACGTTTTCTGACTGAATCTATGGAAATAGAGAAGACAGCAAAAGAACAAGAAGAAGAAGAAAAAGATGATGAAGAGGAAAGCATACCGATTGAAATAGAGTCTGAAGATGAATATTAATAACTCCTGTTTTGAATCCAAAATTGATTAATGAACAAGTTCACTATATTTTTTTTTTAAATAAACATTTTTCAAACAAAACTAAACGTGGAATATGCCTACTGGGGACACCACATGAAAAAACACCTTGTACTCTAACTCGAAGGTGGTGTGGAAAAGAGTGCACGTTTCAACTCTGTAAATCGAATTATCTCCAAAAACGGTTACTTTTACGAATAAAATTCATGATATCTTTATTGTTAGAAATTTCATAAGCTACAAATTTGATAATCAGTATTTTTTCTATAAAAGTGACTGTTGGGGAGCTTCCCAGTTTTCCGTTATGTTTGGAAAATTCCTGGTTGCTAGCTCGAATTGAACTGTAGTGGACTGTATGGATTTATTCTTCACTAAATTATACACTCGTTGAAAGCAAAGTAGGTAATTTATTTGCAATAAATTGACACGAACATTTTAACATGTAAACAATGAATTAGCGTTTCTCGGAGTGGACCTGCCCGCGTGCAGTCAGTTTGACAGACGGAGCTTGAGTGGTGAGGGCAGTCGCGCTCCAAGAAGTGCTGAAATGCGCATAGTACAATACGCAACTACAAGCGAAGCGGCAAAATTTATGAAACACTTAACATACCGCCCGCCTTGGAAGGGTAACCTTTCAAATAACAACAGTACAAAATTTGACATGTAACAGCTAGAGTAAAACATGTAAATAGATCAAACATATATAAAGCATGATAATACATAGATCTTAAGGTAATACAAGAAAACCCGAACAATGGAAAGCCAAAAGGCTTTACGAAAACACTGCGCAGGACGCAAACGTGCTAGTTCACAACACTGGGTAGCGGACATAATTTGGCGAAGGATCGCTTTACGATCCCTGACACAGTTTTCACTGACGCAACAAGCGTAACGCCGTCAAGGCCAGGGTGCAGCTCGGTGACCCGGCCTAACCTCCACTTCAGAGGGGGAAGATTGTCATCCTTGATGAGGACCATGGAACCAGGCTAGAGGTCCGATAGGTGTGTGCGCCATTTGGTGCGCTGTTGGAGTTCTGAGCTGTACTCCTTACTCCATCTTTTCTATACATTCTGGTGGAGCTGTTGTATTCTTTGGTATCTAGACAGCCGAGACTCGGCTATCTCCGTGACGTTGGGATCAGGCAGTGACACCAAAGGACGACCGATCAGAAAATGAGCAGGAGTCAAAGGCTGAAGGTCGTTTGGATCAGCGGACAAAGGGGACAGGGGTCGGGAGTTTAAGGTCGCTTCCACCTGTGCTAGCAAGGTGCCAAATTCATCGTAATTTAGACTAGCGTTACCTATAACGTGCCGTATGTGATGTTTGGAGGACTTAATTCCGGTCTCCCACAATCCGCCAAAGTGGGGACTGTGCGCGGGTATAAAATGCCAAGCTACTCCGCCGTTCGCGACTGATTCGGAAATAGAAAGGCCTTGTTCCGCAAGAAAATTGCCTAATTCGATTAATTCGGAATTAGCGCAGACAAAATTAGTGCCAGTGTCTGAATAGACATGAAGCGGTTTGCCTCGACGACCTACAAACCGGCGAAAAGCCATTAAGAAGGTTTCAGTAGAAAGGTCAGCGACCAATTCAAGGTGCACTGCTTTTGTGACAAAACAAACGAATAGACAAGGGTAGGACTTTACTAGTTTAGAACCACGCCCTTTGCGATCCTTTATCATAAACGGTCCACCATAATCGATACCAGTTGTATGAAATGGGGGCGATGATTGAATCCAAGAGGCTGGCAGATCTCCCATTATGGGTTCGGTTAGCTTAGGAGAAAATCTAAAACACCGCAAGCATTGATGAACCACTTGCTTGACTATATTTCTGCCAGAGGTAATCCAATATCGTTCTCTGAGATTAGCTAACAGCATTTGAGGTCCGGCATGGAGAAGCCGAAGGTGCTCATGTGAGACTAGGAGCTTGGCGAATGGATGTTTGCCAGAAATCACTAGAGGAAACTTCTTGTCAAAAGGTAATTGAGAGTTGTGGCGCCTACCACCAACTCTTAGCAGTCCCTTGGAATCCAAATAGGGGTTCAAGAATATCAAAGCAGAAGATTGTTTCACAGGCTTGTTCTATGACAACAGCTTAAATTCGTCAGGAAATGACTCGCGTTGTGAAAACCTTGCAAGCCTTGCAAGGGATGCTTGCAGTTCATCTGTAGAAAGGGGCCCAGAAAGACGATCAGCTTTGGGGGTCCGCGCATTGTTATAAAAACGAAAGCAATAAGCTGTAACTCGTTGTAATCGAGCCAAGCTTGAATACTGATTGAACGGAAATGGTTCAACAGAGGTTACAGAAAAACTCTGAACTTCTTTTTTGAATTCTGGAAGCTCAGCAAGAACATGTCTGGAAGTAGGCCAAGATGCCTCACCTTCGCTTAGCCAGGCGGGACCATGCCACCAAAGGCTTAATTCTTTTAAGACTAAAGGAGGGATTCTCCTAGTGAGAAGATCAGCAGGATTCGAAGCGGTAGGAACATGCCTCCACGTGGCATCAGAAGTGAGTTGCTGAACATCTGCAACTCTGTTGCACACAAAAGTTCTAAGAAGATTCGGACTGGTTTTCAACCATCCTAGCACTATTGTTGAATCTGTCCACAAACCGATTCTAGATATGGGCAAATCAAGTGCCTTTATGACTTGCACGGAAAGTTTACTTAGAAGAACAGCTCCGCAGAGCTCGAGCTTCGGAATTGTCAAGGGCTTTAAAGGGGCTACCTTGGCCTTGGAACAGAGAAGGTGAACTTGTACTTCCCCTTCCTGATTCTTGGAACGGCAATATATCTCGTTTAAATTAGGGTTTGAAACGGACATATGACCTAATTTAGAATATTCATTCATGAAATTCGAATAGCGATTGGACAAGTCAGGGTTCGCTTGTAACCGCTTCTCTAATGATAAGAATCTTTTCTGAGCGATTTGCAATGAATCACCCAATACCTCTACAGGTTTCTTGAGAGGGATAGAGACAACGAATCGACCATTCGCTTCTCGTTGCGTATTTTGCACGAAATGTGCCTCACAGGCGTTCTCTTCATTTGTTCGGACCTTTTCCTCAGGGTAATGTTCGAGTTGCCAAAACCTAGCAATGGGGTAAGAAACATCCTCGATCGTGCTAAGATTGCAATGTACAGGGTACGCAGAAGGGGGGCCTGTGGGGCCAGAAACAATTCAGCCAAAGCGAGTTTTTTGGAGGATGGGAAGATTTGGGCCTAGACCAATTTGTCCAATACAAAGGAGCTGCCAAAAAATGAGCGAACCAATCAGAATGTCGATGGTGCCCGGTTGGTCGTAGGACAGATCTGATAACTTGACGTTATCAGGAACCTTGAAACTGTTTCGCTGGACACGAAAACTTGGGGTTGTACCTGTAATCTCATCGAGAACAAGACAGGATAGGCCAATACTGTATGAGGTGTGAGGGGCTTGCAGTTTGATATCACACCTAGCTTTGATTTGAGAAGTAGCTTTACTTAAGCCAGAAACAGTAACGTTGACTTCGCGAATTGGAAGCTTCAACCTTTTACACAAATCTGAACGTATGAAGTTCAATTGGGAACCGGAATCCAGCAGGATTCGCACAACATGAGGCGTACCATCATCAGCGATGAGTTTAGCGGTAGCCGTAGGTAAGAGTACCTGCAAAGCATTCGAACAGAATGCCGAAATCGATTGATTTAGTTCAACAGGGGTTTCTGCTGACCCCGCAGATCCTGGTTGACTAGAAGAAGCATTTTGAAATTTGTCCTCATGCAGAAGGGTGTTGTGCCTTGATTTGCACTTTCTACACGTATATTTGGAGCTACAGCGGCTCGAAAGGTGACCCTGAGTTAGGCAATTGACCGGTTTCTAAGGACCTCCCATTCACGGAATGTAGTGGGGTCCAGTTTTTTAGAAACGACATAAATGATAACAACATCTAGAAGCTCGCTTTCGGTTGATAATGATTTGATTGCTGTAAAATGTTTGAATAACATATCGCTAATCGTACGTAATTTAGTTGCAGATTCCTTACTGCACGATTCAAGGTCGAAAATAGCATTGAGGTGGTTATAAATCAGAATTTTTGGATCATTGTAACGATTACACAATGCATCCCAAGCTAGAGTATAATTACTCGCAGTAAACTCTAAACTTTTTATAATTTGGCTTGCATCACCCTGTAAACTAGCCTTTAAGTAATGCAGTTTTTGAATATTAGTTAGCGTTTGATTCTCATGAATTAAACTAATAAAAATCTCACGAAATTCCAACCACTCTGACACGTTTCCTGAGTATTTAGGAATGGAGATGGTAGGAAGGCGTACAGCTCGAGTATTGCAATGCGAGCTGCAGCTTGAATGCGCTGATCTCACGCTACCGTTAGGAGATCCAGAACGATCTGGTGCAACATCATACTGTTTGTTGTATTCATTAATCAAATATTTAGCTTGTGAGATTGCAAGAAAATAAGAGTCTTCAAATTCGACTTGTTGCTGCATTTCAAATTCTGCATCCTTACTGTTTTCTAAAATTTGTTCATGAACCGCATAATATTCCGATAACACGGTGGCTATAGCATCCAATCTTTCAAGCAATTGAATAATTTGAGTGCTAGATAAGAATTGATCTTCATCGTGAATTGTTTGCAAAGATTGCACGTAATTTGCGAAACGCGTAACCTTGCCTTTGATAGAGCCTCGTACTCTTACAAGCGGATCCATAATTGCTGAAATTAAAACAGTTTAACAGATAGAACCAACTTTCGTACGCCCCTGGCACGGAATTTTGTTTACAACGCAAGACAGCGCTGCCACGACGCGAAATTAACTTGGCGCTACGACGCAAAGAACGGCACTGGTACAACGCGAGATTAACTTGTGAATAATTCGACTGCAATATGAAACATGCAGGGGATATTGTACTCGCGAACAAACGAAACAATTTGGCATTTTACGCAATTAAAATGTTTATATGACTCATAAACCATTTGCTTACGCAATAATACGCAGCTGAAATTATGCACATACAGACACAGATGATAGAAAACCAAATTCATGCATAGGAAATCTCACAAAGGGAAATTAGGCTTACATTGATATTGGTGTATGTGCCGCCTTGCCGCCTTTCTCGTTGCTGTGGTTTGAACTGCCGTCGCGCCGGCTGCTGAAATGCACACCTGCACGAACTTGGCGCGGAACTCTGCGTTTGGCTTTCTCGCTCCCACATTGATAGCACCGTATGCTGTCTTCCTTCCTCGTTAGGGAAGAATGAAACTGCGTGTTGTACTTGCCTTGCTGCCTTGTTGACCAATTTGGGCTGCTTTTCCGGGCCGCAGGACCATGCAGCTCGAAGGAACAATGTTGGGGAGCTTCCCAGTTTTCCGTTATGTTTGGAAAATTCCTGGTTGCTAGCTCGAATTGAACTGTAGTGGACTGTATGGATTTATTCTTCACTAAATTATACACTCGTTGAAAGCAAAGTAGGTAATTTATTTGCAATAAATTGACACGAACATTTTAACATGTAAACAATGAATTAGCGTTTCTCGGAGTGGACCTGCCCGCGTGCAGTCAGTTTGACAGACGGAGCTTGAGTGGTGAGGGCAGTCGCGCTCCAAGAAGTGCTGAAATGCGCATAGTACAATACGCAACTACAAGCGAAGCGGCAAAATTTATGAAACACTTAACAGTGACCGATATCGAGATATTCACGAAATACCGTTTTTGGTGACCTTTCCCTCCCCCCTTAAAATTTTTAGCGGCACTCGGATCGATGAGGACTTTTGACATTTTGTTTAGAACCACAATATCAAGGTTCATACCCAAATCCAGCTTTCCGGGAATGTTTCCGAAGTTTTGCTTTTATTTTGTCTAATTTCTCTGGACTATTTATACACTTACTAGGAGACAGCCCGTCAGACACTTATACATATATATATACAAAATGTTACCAAAAATTTATTGCTTTCACTACGTGGCCTTCCATCTTCTAACTATATATTCTTGAACGGTTCCGATGTCGAGTGAGATGACTATTGTCCAATGCCAGAAAGAGTGGAAGAATTGCAATAAATAAGGAAGACAGACCTTCTAGTTGGGGACAACAATCTGTCCAAGATGAACCCTCTAAAATCAAAGTATATAGTACCCTAGGCTGAGTTGCGTATAGGCCAGCTTCCTGTTATCTGTAAAACTATTTAAAATATGCCAAGAAACCTAAGAAGTGACTCGAAATAATGGATGGCTATCAAGGAAAATGACAAAAATTACGAGAAAAGATACTGAGTTTCGGTACACGGAATGTTGGATGCAGAGAAAAACTGTTAGAAATAACAAGCAGACATTAACTCGCTAACTAAAACCAAAAAGAAAGAAATTGGTACATGCATTGGCTGCTTGTGATAATTATATTTTAGGGGGCTTAATATGATAGTGCTTTGAAACATCCGCCGTTGTGCAACGTTACTGCAGTAAGAATTCAGTTTTTAAATTTTGCAATTTTATTATGCCCTTGACTGGATAGCTTTAAAGGGCCAGGCGCATTTCAAATATTTAGCTAGAATGATTTAAAGCAGGCAATATAACTCGAGTAATATTTATTAATACTTATGTACAGTTCAGGGCCTATTAGTAAGGGTCTAGGACGTTTCGCCGCCGCCGTTTCGTCACCGGCCGTTTCGCCACCGAGCCAGTTCGCCGCCAGAACAATTTCAATATTTGAAATAACATATAGATACACACATGATCATGACCTAACCTAAGCTAACCTAACCTAACTAAATCGGTAGTTATTTTCGAATTAGGTACGTTAAGGAATTTGGGTAAAAATTCGGTGGACGGTCCGGTCTAGTGCGCATGCACAAAAATGTAACAGTGAACAGAAAAATGTAACGTTGAACAGACTCTCTCTCGTATTTTTTCTCTAAAAAAATCATCAAGACCTAATAACTAACATAAACCATTAACCTGAACCACCGCCATTTAAAGGGCAGCCGGGTACGGTGGCAACCCTTTGTGCAGGTCTGCTCCGCGGGTCCTAACTGTTTAGCGTCACTGGTTTTGGTAATGTACTCCACAGGCGTCAGTGGCGCTGCGAATTCAAAAACTATTTATTCCAACTGTCATTTATTTATTGGTAATGAAGTTAACAAAGTGTAGGGTAAGTTTGTATTATTATAAACAATAATAATTGTTTCACATCGTTACCACATACGCCTCGGAAGTGTAAGTGTCTTCAGATATGTTAGCCGGGTTACAGGTGTATGATAACAGTGATCCAAATCTGTTTCGAGATCGCATTCGGGTAATGATAAAAAGCCACCTACACGTGCCAAGGCCGGGGGTAGATTTAAGGGTACCCAAACGTCATGCAAACCGGTCTTAGGTAAGTATATTTGGGCGGGGTTCGCATGCAGCGACCGACTGCATTTAGCCGGACAACTTTTTACAGTTTAGCCAGTTGGGTGTTCTGCACCCCGACAACTGAAGGAATATCGAATAACGCATCCTTTATTTTGATAGTGAATTTATTATCCTACGCACAGCTAACGGATACGAATAGAACGGTACCTCGCCGAGCTGCTTATTAGAGTGATGTTTTGTGACTTGCACCTGATCGACGTTCGTGTTGCTGGGTTGTCTGCAGTTTGTGAGAGATGGAAGGGAGAGGTTCCGATTTCTGATCGTGGGTGTTGTCGATCTTGTTGGTGGAGGTGATAATTGTCCTGTCATATTTGGCTGGGAAACGTTTGCAGTTGCTGGTTATTGATTACATCTGTACTGGGGTTGGTACGGACATATGGAAACCCCTGTGAATGTAAGGGATAAGGTTGGATTGGTGAAGAAGCAGATCAAGGTCCTTGGACGGGTGACAGCTGCAGGTATTTATTTGGTAAACTGAAAGTAAATCTTGAAGGAGTGAAGTGAGGTAATTACAAAAGGGTGTTACGGTATCAAATGGTTTTAACGACACTTAAGGGTACAGGAGTGCCACTTGTTTTATTAAGTCCGGGAAATGCCGACACTTGCCCTGAAATCTTCGAAAACAGGCAAATAACCACGGCTTAATACGCTCAGGGAGATGAGGGTGGTCCTAGAAACGGTGCACCATAGGGGCAAGCGTGACTATATGTATAGGATGTTGCAAAATAATAGGGCGTCACGGAATTCAGACTTTGGATCCCACGTTTAACAGAACCCCGAAAGCCAAACGGGGAAGGATATACGTATGTACAGCCTTGTGACTCCCCGTACTGCGACTACGAGCGCCCTGACCTACCTGTGACGCTTACAACTTCCTTCAGGCTCCACCTAACATTGACTTTACATAGCGAATAACGCAGCCTGAAAATAGTCATGCAACAGGCGCGGGAAAATCAGAAAACAACATATAGCAAACCGATCTATTGGTCTAGCACATAAATATATATATACACAGTTACTGACGTTCGTCAGCGTAAAAAGTAAACAGGAAAAGGCAAATAGGACTATAAATTCGGACCCAGAATGGGTTACCAGCATTAATTTAGTTCGTAAAGATAACTATAAATATGGGCCCAGAATGGGTAACTATCATTAGTTTAGTGCGTGCATCATCATAGCGGACAGTTATTAACGTAGGCTAGCGCAAAAAAGCAAAAAGGACAGAATGGCTATACATACGGTCCCAGAATGGGTTACTATCATTAATTTAGTGCGTGAATCATCTTAGCGGACAGTTATTAACGTAGGCTAGCACACAAAGCAAAACGGACAAACATGACTATACATACGGTCCCAGAATGGGTTACTATAATTAATTTAGTGCGTAAATCATCATAGCGGACAGTTATTAACGTGGGTTAGCCCACAAAGCAAACAGGACAAATGTTACATGGGCCTGGCAACCATCTAACGGCTAACTTCTATACACGCTACCTTACTTATTGCAGTTTTGCCTGGTCCTCAAGGTCGGTGGTAGGAACTCGCCTCACAGCATCGGAATGTCGCAAAGCCGCAGCTGTACTCGTGGATGACGCACATTCCGGGATACCTTACACAGGGCTCGATGCGGCGGGACTCGTAGATATGATCCCACATAATTAGTGGAAAATAGCCTTCATGGCATTCGAGACTACGAGAGGTTGATAGACGAACGAAGCAGCATCAAAACTACACACACGACTTGCCGCTTTAACGGCTAAACACGCTCTCTCGAAACAAAGCCACGCTGTCTGTCCCCAGACACGCTACGGAACCCGGCGTGCGGGGAAAGAGTTTGCCGCACTTTCTGCACACGTGCAACCAATCACATCAATGCTCTAATTTCGCCTCGTCAGCATTGTTTTGTTAAGGAGAAGTCTACTGTCACTAACTTACTAGAGTATAAAAATTTCTTGTGTAAGGCATTTGGAAAACATAAAAAAGTTGACTCTATCTAAACAGACTTTCGAAAAGCGTTTGATAAAGTTAATCATGTGCTATTATGTCACACACTTGCTGCCTACGGCATACACGGGAGTCTGCATAGGTGGGTCCAGTCCTACATAAGTAATCGGAGCCAAGTGGTAGCTCTTTCTGGATATAGATCCTACTCTGTTGCTATACGTTCCGGCGTGCTGCAGGGCGCACACCTGGGTTCGTTATTCTTTTTGATATTTATTAACGACCTAATTCCTCTTATCAAAAGTGACTGTCTACTTTACGCTCATGACCTAATAGTTATTTACTATACAAGTGGGATAACAGCATATTAATGATGCATTATCACACATGTATTGTAGAAAAATTTATCTACGACTGCCTAAAATTGAGAAAAGTGCATTAAGAGAAATGTCAGATCTGTCATTTTCAAAAATATTTTAGTAGGCAAATGTCATTATGTCATTCATTTGACACTATTTCAGTTAGGTAATGAAGTCATTACACAACTCAGTTGCGTAATGAAACCATTACTGAGTTACTTATCCCACTGGAGTAGATAAAGATATTTAGGGTTATAAATAACGTACAAGACTGTCAGGATCTTCAAGCTGATTTAGATATAATTTCCAACTGGTGTGTTTTGAATTCCATGTCTGTAAATGTCGTAAAATGTTTCGTGGTCACATATACAAAGAAGATCAACACTATTGATTATAAATATTATATAAGTGGTCAAATTTTATCACGCAAGACTGTTATCAGAGACCTATGTGTTATCTTTGATAATAAATTAACGTTTAAAGAGCATTATGACAATATAGCTACGAATTGTAACAAACGAAGTGGGTTTATTTTGAGAATAACTAAGGGTTTCAAAAGTCCAATGAGTGCATTAAAATTGTATGCAAGTCTCGTCAGAAGCAAACTTGAGTATGCCTCTATCATTTGGTCGCCATATTACAGCGTTCATTCAAACAGGATTGAAAAGGTTCAGCGCTCTTTTTTGAGGTCCTTATGTTATCGATATGGTCTTATATTCATATGAGGCCCGACTTATACATTTTAAGATTGATACCTTATCAAGCAGACGACAAAGGTATGAATTGATTTATCTGCATAGAATTTTAAATAATAGTGCCCCTACCTCACTTCTGTCAGATATTTAACTTAATACCTTATCTCGTACGCGGAATCCTATAGTATTTGACATCCCGACATGTACGAATAACGTTACGTATAACAACCCCTTATGCAGAATGTATAGATCCTTTAACGTGCTTTTTTCCAACTACAGAGATGTGGACCTGTTTAATAGTAATTTAGATACATATAAGCGCCAAATACATAACTCTCGTCGGTTAGACGAAAAATTAGGTTAGTAATGTGCTTTCACTGTAAAGTTGATGTGTATTTTTATAATATGTGAATTGTTTTCCTTTTCATTTTATTAACAAGCTGTGTACACTGCGGTTTGGATTGATGATTCACTTGCTTTTTTTAAAATTTTGTATGCCCTTGTCATCAGTCTGTTATGTGTACCTAATTTAAATAAATAAATAAATAAATCACGAGGCGAACACGGCACCGTCGGCAATCTAGCCCGCAGAAACTTCTAGAAAAAGCTGCTTGCTAAATCGATAGGATTTTAAGGAAGCCAAAAAAATTATTATGAGCGATACTACCAAAACGAGTGCCTTACAGAAGTTACAGCGGCCGTTACAGCTGCTTAAAGTTATGAACCATTAGCTGCCTGCACACGATTCGATGAAATATTGAACGTAAAATATGACAAGAAAGCTATATACAAGCGGGGTCGTGATCTTCGAAAAGAACTACTCCCAAAAGTCGCACATTCGTAGAATTTGAAAATGTCCTGACAAGGGAGTAGTTACTATTTTATGTTTATTGAATGGCAGCTATTGTAACGAAAAGATATTTGTGATTGATTTTCCACTTGCATGATTTGAACTGACATTGACGTTTGTAGGAATTGTCACATAATTTTGAACTAACTTTTCAGAAATAAAAACAGTCTTGATATTGCATGTACCCGAGCTGATTTTCAAGAGCAACTGTTTTTCTACCAGAGCTAGAGATATTCAATAACACTGATAATTCATAATTTATAAAAGGCATATGAAGTACTTTTCATCTTAAAAAAGAATTGAATAAAAATAATATTGCTATAACCTAAGAATAATACTTCTTAAAATAATACATTAAATAAATATAACTGCGTTGTGTCTATACAATACATAGCAATATTTATGTGCATACGATAAACTAAAAATAGTATATACGTTTTACGAACATACAAATATAGATGGGAATATCTTTTCTAAAATGCATTGTACTTGGATTATATAATTATGAAACAAAAATCAAAACTGAAAATTCAGACTGTGTTTAAAGAGATATTGGGATGGGCTATTTATTTATTTATTTATTGTATTCACACCAGCCAAACCAACAGACAGGCTGCTGAGGCAGCCATCCAATAATAGGTTTGGACATATAAACTATAGAAAAAAGAACGTAAAATAAATGAGAAAACCAATTAAACAAGAGTGCATTTTGAATCAAGGTAAAAAATATATAACAAGTAAGTAAAACTAACATTACAATATTACGAGTAATATTATCTAAGCAAAAAACATCAGACCAAAACTGTACATATCAAAACCAGCCGATTCTTTTTAAATTGACGTTATATCTATTGAAAAGGTAACCCCAAACTATCCTAGAAGCACAAACTGCCCTAGAAGTGTATATTAATTTTGATACAATAGTCATCCAAAAAGTACTGTGATACAGATTTAGTAAAGCTAGATAAAGATTGAGAAAAAATGTCAGTGTTTGAAAGAGCTACAAATTGTAAGTCCTGACAATTCTGATCATGGGAGAGTGCAAAGAAAAATTAGTTGACCAGTGGTCGTGCCAAGATAGTAAATATTTTCTTGTGCGGTATGTCGGAACGTAAAAGTAAATTCGAGGTATTATTATGCAGTCATTGTAAAAACTATGAATAATTTAAAAAAATTCTTTAAGTTCTTGCATAGTCCTTCTATGTTCTAAAGACAATAAATTATTACGTACTAAATTATAAGTATAGTTAGACCTCAAACCAAAATTTTTGCTAACGAACCTAATAAATCGCTTCTGAATTAATTCTATTCTGTTCATATACATTCGGTAGTAAGGATTCCAAATGAAACTACAGTATTCAAGATGTGAGCTTACATATGCGAAGTACAAAAATTTTAAAGTATCGATATTTTGAAAGTCTCTGGCTATTCGAGATATAAAGCCTAACATTTTATTAGCTTTATTGACAATGTGCGAAACATGTCTATCAAAATAATAAGTGTTGCTAAATATAACTCCTAAGTCTCGTATGTTAGACACTTCACTAAGTATATTGCCATCCAGCTGGTATTCATAATCAATAAGTGACTTGCTCCTGCAAAAAGAAATTTTGTGACATTTGTTTATATTTAGTGACATTTTATTGATTTTGCACCAGCTGGAAACATGGTTTAAGTCTTGTTGTGGTATTAGGCAGTCCGCCTGTGAGTTTACTTTAGCAAATAGCTTTAGATCATCTGCATATAACAGAAAGGAGGATTTTAAGCTAAAAGTAAGATCATTAATGAACGCGATGAATAACGTAGGACCCAAGTGTGATCCCTGCGGTACACCAGAACTCACGCTAGTAGCTTGTGATGCAAAGGCGTTAATTACAACACACTGGGTCCTACCAGCTAGGTGACTGTCCAGTGAGCTCGGGGTTGGAGAATCAAAAGAAAGGATTGTATACCCAGGAGAAGCTTGGAAACCGGTGATTTCAATTTTATAAGGCTCCGGGTTGCCTTCCAGCCCTTCGGAGCTGTTCAGATCTGGATGCCGGGCTCAGATCAAGTCGGCGGTGGTCTCAGAGCGCGAGTTTGCTCTGCGGCGGGCTTGAGGCTGGTATGCTTAGCTGAAGTTCTTCCTTAGTGGCGAAACCATATTCATACACCTAGATATCTCCTAGATATCTCCTAGGCTGACTTGGGGGAACAATTGCATTGCTGTGATAGGAACGCGTTCCTATGTGCGCTATCAAGATATTTGTATTGGAATTTCTCCACAACATCGTAAGTCAAGGTGGAACCCGTGCAGAGTGGAAAATATTTTTATCATCGTGGCTAGGTCCAAAAAAAGCGCCAACTACGACGGAAGGTTAGCTGCGCGCACTAAACGCATTAATTGTGTTTCTAATTAATTTGACCGAGAATCAGGTAGTCACGGTAGTGTCAGAATGATACAATAAATTACATGGAGAAGGAGTTAGCACAATAAGTTAACGTAACTCAAGTACTGGTGGCATAGTAAGAACTTTAAAATGTTTTGTCATTAGTCACGAGGTAGCACATATTATCATTTATGCACACATTATCATTTAATAGCGCATTACACAAACCAAAAAATAGTATAACCAAGTCCGGCGTTTGTACCACACCTTTAAGAGAGGGTGAGCACAGCCTTAGCCAGCTCTAGCTCTCGGTAAAATATGGCGTGAATAAGAACCAGGCGGCGGTTCTTAAGGTTACAAAAAAAAACTTGTTAGTTAAAACAAAATGGGAGCCAGTCGTTATTCACAACATTCTAGTTACGAAAACGAATCACCACTTACCGTGGAACCCCTCTACTTAAACATAAGCCTAAAAAAGAACACGAGCTGGTTCAGGAGGGGTCGTAGTATAACTATCAAGGAAATGCAAACCAGCAACAGTTAATAGAATTTAGCATTCTGCAACCGTATCGAAATAGCCATCGTAATTAAGAAATAATGTTAATTAAGACAACCCCTGTAAATCCAGACGCTCTACAGGGATATATAATCCAAAAGTTTGAATTCACCCAAATCAAACACAAAAAATATGGATTATTAAAATTCAAATAACGCATTACAATACATTAAAACTTTGACACCAACAGCATTGTAAATGATAATTATAATAAATAGCAAATTATTGAATTCTTGATGCCATGCCAACATCCAGCTAACTTATGCAACGTAGCTAACTTTGACCGGCTTGGAAACTATGTAAATCTAAATTTCTGTGAGTTGCGTGCCTAACGACACACTGCGTGAGGTACATACAGAATACATACACAATGTCAGCTATCCCTATGTGAAAAGGCAATGAGGTATTACATGGACACGTGCGGCTTTTTATATTCAAAACACGCAATACTGTAGCGGCAATCGATAAATCAATTGCTAAAATTCAAATTGCATGTGCTTACGGTTTTATACAATGTTGTTTTACAATTAACATAAGTAACAACATATATATTTCCTTTTACTACTAAATTAAGAATAAGTTTTATACAATATTTCCACAAACACTCTCGGAAGCAATTGCTCAGGACAAGATTTCTGTGGGACGCTGCAGTCCTGGAGGAATTATCTTGCACAGCCGTGGCCCCAAAATTAGTGCTGCCTGAGAAAATTCCAATGCGACTGCCGTCAGGATCTTATCCCCAATGACAAAACATTACGCCGGGAGGGTGGCAAACAGGCTAGTTATCATCGAATTAGTACACAGCAAATAAACTGGAAAAATATCTCACCAAAGATGTAAATTGGCCTCAGGTAAGCTTTCGGAACGACGTCGCTTGAAGCGTACGCCTCATTTGTCGACAGAAACATATTAGGGATAGAAAACAGCCTACCTGGTCAAGCCATTCAAATTCCTCAAGAGGCTTGAATAAAATCAGCCACAAAGGCCTGCAAAAACCCAAAAATTGTATAACCAAAGCCAGCGTTTCCGATGGTGCAACACGGTGATTTGCACGTGGTGGCAGGGTTTTTGAGAGTGGTAAAATTAGGTCCAAAGTCTGTTAAATTAAAGTAGTACACTTTGGTGTATTACATACTATTATACCGTGTGAATAATGTAAGACTATACATTGTCAACTTTATTTTAGCATTTATCGATTTACCCATGCTAGTAATAATTGTCGGTTTTGGAATTTCAATTAAATATTAGTCCAGTTTCAATTAATTTCTATAGTCACTGTGTTGTTATTTTGTTTACGAACACCATGGTAACATTAAGTAAATGCCCTATGTCTACTTTTGCATAATTCAACCATGTAAAGTCTTAGATTATTCTCACTCTATATCATTTGTAATGAAAATCTTAAGGAACTTTAGTTTGGATGGACTTTTGAATCAGTCGTATTGAGTTGTATTTTTCCAATTTTGTGTAAAACAAATTTTGCTTGGTTTACCAATGGAGTACTTTTAGTGGCAGTTACGTAATAGTTACTCATTTTAGGTTCCTACATCAGTTACTCGTACTTTGGTGCTAGTTGGAAATACCTAGTCTGGCAGCACCAAATGTTTGCACTACAGTCGATTAGATGATAAGTTACCGAATACTGTGCAAGGTAGTTCTTTAAATTTATACAAAATATGTCATCAGAAACACTCAGAATCACCTAGAGCAGTTGTTAGCTTCAACTGATTCGACGGCTCAAATTCCCCAAATCAAGTATCTACATGGTTACAACTGCCGGCCGGACTATCTCAATGGAGACGAGAGGCCGTACTTTAAGTACTTAAATTAAAATCTAAAAAGGGCGCCAATGAATCTTTTAACTAACGCGAAATGTATCCACACATCACAGAGAATTCGTAAACTCAAAGTAGCCCAATATTCTGAAAGAAATCACACGAATCGAGGTAGCAGTAACAAAGAACAAAATACCCATATCATAGTATATAATCATAGATAAAAATGGCATATAACCCAGTACAGGGTGCAGGTGAAAATCAGATATAAAGTCATAAATATATGCAACAATACGGTCATAAGTCAGATGATCATAAGCGCTACAGTTGGTATTAAAGGGAAACCTCAAAACAAAATAGACTGGTTACTAAACACAGCATTAATGTACTTAGTTTGTTAAGCGAACTGCATATGACGGTAAAAGCCCAAAAAAATCCTACGATGTTCTGAATGAATTCTAAGCAAGAATCTACAGCAATGCAGGTATCAACATACACCACAACATGGTAGTTCCAAAAACAAGAGATAAACCAATACACGTTACTTCAATTCATTTTGTTGAGCTCCCTTTTGTCTTCACAAAGCCGACGCAGAGCGTTGGAGGTTATGCTCCAAATAAAACATATGAAGCTGGGTTTGAAAATATGCATCCCACGGGAACGATAAGTCAAGGTCACTGGCCAAATGTAAGACTGCGAAACCCTTCCGAATCGATGCAGAGAATTACATGGGGGCTCCACCTGCGGCTAAAGAATTCCCACGATAAAATCAAAACGTCTTAACCACCGTACTAAGCAATTCTATTTGACTTACACCACGATAAATTTGAGCCTCGTGTAACCATAGGACATCAAAGTGCTCTTAGAAAAATCCGCCAAGAATAGACGTCAATACGAGGGAAATTTCATCAAGACGACATATCGCAATTATTGGGACGCTAACTGCTTTCTATCGTGTCAACAAAAGGAACAACAGTGCAGAACGAAGTCAAGTCATTATCGCTTCTCGTTCCGGTAAAAACAATATGCAAGAGGCCGGTCACAGCGAAATTCATGAGTTACAAACGCCAAAATAGCATAGACTGCGTCCTAGAGAGGATTCTGCTGGACATCGCTATCACGCTTAGAGTCCCTCTTTCTCCTGTGTACTCTCTCAGGTACTATGAACATGTGAACATTCGCATTTTAAGTTGTGCATACCGTAATCGAATCTGCATGTCGTAATACCTCGTCGCAGTATGCGACTTATAAACTCGCTGTTTGCTTGTTACGTTTAGAATATGCTGCCTGCCTTAGTTTCGAATTCGAATGGTATTTTCCCGCGCATCGCGTGTCTGGGACATTAGGCCGAGATAACCTCGATGTGCTTTTATCTGGGGAAAACCGATTGCCGGGCTTCGACGCGTTCTTCTTCGCTGGCAGCTTGAAACGAGCAGTTTAGTGGCGTAGCAATTCAGAAGCTTCGGGGATGTTTTAATAGGGTTTTGTTTGATTTTATGTGGTGTTAAGCAAGCCCTCAGGTTTTGGTGGCTTTAAGACCCCGAGCTCATTAAAGAAAGCTTCTTCCTATGCTTTGGCGGATTTTGTTAGTGATTGCAACCACGAGCTGGTTTATGTGCCCAAAACTACCATCTGGGGTGAGTAGCTAGACGCGTTAGGGCTCCTGTCTTTGCGTATTCTATTCAGACCACTTTCCCTTTTCACAGTAAGCAGTATCGGCTAGAATTGATGCCGGTTTTTAATTAGCCGCGCCAGCGAAATTTTTGGGCTCGGTCGCCGCGCTGAATTCGGCGCGCCGCTCATTTGTTCCCGTTCCACCGCGACTTGCTGCAGGTCGTGCGAATCAACGGTGTTAAGCCTTCACAGAGCCGCTCTTCCTGGTCGCCAGCGCCTAATTAGAGCACTGGAAGGATTCGTATTGGGGGGGGGGGAGGATATTTGACCTCCGAGTTTTGGCACCTCAATCACCTGTCGCAGCGCCGTTTTGCGCTGAGAAAACACCACCTATGGCCTTTGCGTAATTTGTCCATTGTAAAATTGTCAGCGCGCTTTGCTACTTGACAAGCGTTTGAAAATCAGCTGCGTAATGCTGCTCACTAATCCTATTTAACGTTTGAAGCTTGTACAGATAAATGTAGATTCACCCCTTTTGAGATGTGTAAAGAACAAACAATAGACCCATTTGTTAAACAGTCCTGCTGTGTTTCCTTTCTGTGAAATGCTGTGCTTCAGTTTAAGCAATAGCAGTGTCGTCGCCCGCTTGGCGACTGGTGTATGATCGATGTAAAGAAGATCCTGGACGAATTTTGTGAGCGTCAAGATAGGTTCGAACGCTCCAGCTGCCGTCTCCGGGGAGCCCCAAAGTAACATACTTTCCAACCCCGTTTGGGTTTCTGGTTTCTGTCAGACGTGGGTTTCCTTCTGAAACCAGTGGCGCCCTGTTTTTCAACACCCTGCATATGTCGTTACGCTTCTCCCTACGGCGTCCCGTTCGTAGAACCACGCCAATCTCCGTGAGCGTATTCAGCTGAGACTATTAGTCAGTTCTCGAGAATTTTAGGGCAAGTGGTAACATTTCCCGGACGTGATAAATCTTGTGCCACCCTAGTACCCCGGGGTGTCGTAAAACCAGTTTTATACCGTAAAAACTGAGCGCACGGGCCTGCAAAGTTATATAGGCGCAATTTAGATGTAACAAAGTTTTAGGAGAGACATAAATAGCAAGGGCATTTGGTGGAATAACGAAATTGAAGAACTTATGAGAAACAAGAACACGTATTTAAGATGGTTAAATACATAGATAAAGAAGAACGTCAAGAGATAAAAATACAATAAGAGTAGAATGCAAATAGAAAGACTGATAGTAGCGAAAAAACAAAAAGACATGGAGCAGAAAGTGTGAGAGATTAACGCATATATATATACGAGAAAACAAGTGCCAAGTCATGGAAATGCATGAAATAGTGAAAATCAAAATTACCAATAGTTATTAACTTAATCTAGGGCAATCCATCAAAGTTAATAAGAGAAATTACAACAAAAAATAACGTTGGAAGTAGAAGAAATAAAGCTATAAAAAATGGTAATAAAAGCAATAAGAGATCTAAGAAGTAGAAAATCACCTGTTCCCGGTAATATACGCTGACATTTTATTAAAGACGACAGTTAAAAAATTGTATTCTGATGAAATTAAATACATAATTAAACACCACTCAACAATACTTAAACAAAATAATAAAACCCAAATTATATGAGCCGCAAAATATTATTGCTGAATCTAATTTTCTAATTTTCATAAATTGTATACTTCTAACTAGCATGCAATCTAGTAAAAAATAATGTACAACAGTATCTCAATGTACAGGCCGTTTAATTTCTTCTCACATACATTATTCCAATTTAGGTCATCCCATCTTGTTAGGGTATAAATAACGTGAAATCATCACAATTTATTAAGGGTTTTTTCATTGTACTTAGTTGAGTCCATGAAGAAAAATATATGTAGGTGTAGCAAGCCCCGCATTATTTTTAACAATTCGATGGCTTCTGGCCTCAGTTCTTTTCTCGAGTGTTGTCATGCTATTGGTTCCACAAACGACAGTGCAGGAGTAATTCTGTTTAGCACAAAAGCTTTAAGTCATTGTGCTGCATGCTATTGCAATGCAATAAGAGGGACCTACTTTGCAACAATAACACTAAAACGACAAGAAGCAAGACTAGCAAGTCAGCAATCACTTCTAAACTTGGGAACAAATTTATTATTACTTAGTGTGAGTACCGAATCTCACTAATGAAAAAAGCATTAGGTTGGAACTTGCAGTAACTAAATAATTGCATTATAATGGTCTAAACTTGGAGAGATAAAAAGAACGGACTCGGCTAAACCAAACTACAGTTTCATATTACATTCGTAAATTCCGTGGAATACATTTAATATTATAGAAACCACGAAAGATGAGCCCTGCGTCATCAATGCTATCCGTATGATGTAAGATTTTACTTGCTAGTCAAATTAGCGTCAGGTTTATTCTCAAGCAATCAGGAGCCAATAGGTGGCGCCTTATCCGGGAAACAAACAGCTGTCAGTGTCATTGTTTTCGTTTTGACTAAGAAATGTAAAAATCCATTTTTTATTATACTGTTTTAGTTATTTGCGTTTATTTGCTTTTATGATGACTAAGGTTATATACAACTTAAATCATTTACCAATACACAATTTCAGATGATATAATAATCTAACCAATAAATATACAACTGTATTTCTTCCGCAACGCAATTCTACAAAAACATACGAATTTAGATAACGACTAAAATAAAATAATGTAAACATATTAATAATTACAATTCTTAATTACTATCACTACTTAAACTAGAGTCACTTGACTCGTTGCCAACATGAATGATTAGTTTATCAACAGTTACATCTAAAATCATTTCACGCTCATACCAAGTCCTAAGTTTTTCTTCAATGTGACGTACACAATTACTCCACACATCTTTGGTACATCGTACTAATGCTTCCTTCCATATTGCAAGAACTCGATCATCACCATAACCATCCCTGCCGATGTGATTATTGTAATATTGTTTTGCATGTGCCCATATTAATTCAATGGCATTGAATTCACAATGATATGGTGGTAGACGTAAAACATCATGACCATAACTTCTCAGTAATTCATCTACTTCATACCGCTTTTCTTTTCTGTGAGATTTGGCTAGTACGAGTAATTCAGTTTTAAATGAAGTTGGATCGTGATTAATGGAATTTGTATTCAACCATTCTATGATACCGGCTTTCTTCCAGGAAGTTGAAAGATTTCTTTCTATTAAAACAGAATGGTAAGGAGCATTGTCCAATATTATCAATGAAGGCTCATTCAAATTATTAATTAAATGGTTGATGAGCCATTTTTTAAAGGTTTCTGAATTCATCTCCCCACGATAGTCTTCTTTTAATGATTTTGTTGCAAATAATAGGGATGCGTTTTCGACAAACCCTAATTTAGACCCAGCACAATAAAACGTTTTCCGTCATAACCTTCGGGTTTTTAACACTGCGAATATTTGAATCTTATTTTTCAACTTATATGAAGGAAACCGGGTTCTTGGGTTAGGTCTGTATTCAGCCATACCCGAATGATTCAGTTAAATTTTTTCCAAATTAATTAATCACAATGTTTGTATATGGATTATTTGCCATACACTAATATAGTTTCCAGATATTCGTTTATGATTTTTCAATTCGTAAATAACAAGGCAATCTGAAACAATGTTCGTTTTTATTAAATACGTGTATTTTAAATTTCGAGCAGTATGAAATCAATGCGACAAGCCTGTGCCTGATGCCATGGTGAAAGGGATGTCTGTTACACACTGGCCACAATTTAATTAGTTGCACCTGCCCGAGCGTTTTCCCTAAAGAATATTATTAAGCGAAAATCAAATTAAACCCATGCTCCACATCCAAGGGGCAACTGCAAAAACGAAATCCTTGAAGCTAATAATTTTAAAATTTCCACAACCGATTATTTCTCACACAAACTCCAGCGTACACACTTTCACTTTAAAAGCTATCGTTTCATCCAGACTGGACTCCAATTTAGACATCTTTATCGCTCTTAAGTTTGCAGTTCAAATACCAGTAATATGTGCATCTGACAAATGAGTTACAAATTACATTTCACTAATTTCTGTCGTGTCACTACCAGCTACTCTTTAGTTTCCATTTTAAAAGCATTAAGGGTAAAATATATTGTATGGCCATTGTATTGCTAGAAAGTTCGAGAATAAAGTTCATCTTTGTTTAACAAAGCGCTGACATTAAGTTATTTAGGAAAGTTGATTTATTCTTGGGCGTCGTAACGTTTTCCGTTTACATTTCAGTTTCCAACGATTGTTTAAAATATTTAGGTGCTGCGTTTATTAGTTTAATGATTATAACAGGGTTTGAAGTTAGTGTTACTAGGCAAACTTGGAACGTGATTACTGATTAGTATATATTTAGTTCAACTTAGTTTGGAGATACACTCTGGCAGAATTCGGCAACATTTAGCTCTTTGACTTAATTAATTTTGCTATTCTACATAAACGTTCCAATCGATAATGTCAAGTTTTGTCCAATCTATGGAATGGTGGCTATCAACTGGGTCACTTGTATTTTCACCTCTCTAAGTTTAAAGGAGAACAATTTATTTACATTTTTCCATTAGCTGATCTACTACTCTGAAAAAAATGAAATGGGTAGGCAATGCAATAAGAAACTGTAAAAATGTTATTTAAAAAAGTGTTTATAAAGCTAAATTCCTTTTTAAAAGCTCTTAAAATTTCCCACTGAAAAGCAAAAAGCCCTTCAATTAATTAACTACTCCGATGAGCGATGAAAAGAAAATACAGGTACTTACACAAGAAAATGATTCCGAGATACATTTTCCAGGAGTTCGCGATCGCAAAATCAGTTTATCACCCCTAATTGAAAAATTATGCTAAATAGTTGTCAGTTTGTCTCTATGGACCAACCTGTTTGAGCCATCGGTCCGAAGTACCAAAGTTTGCGGTCAATTTATTTCTAAAAAATTTTGGATGATGCAGCACAGCCAAACATGCTTGTAGGAGCAGCTGATATTTTAAAACCGCCAAAAGTTATACAGACATTTTTAATTTGTTGTTAGTCACAGTACATTTGCGCTTCCTTGCTAAATAAATATAATAATAGTAGCTTTTAATAATAATCTATATATTTAAAATGTGAAGCGTATTCTTTCGACATCTATTTTGAGACTACCACCGGGCCGATTTCGATAATTCTTTTTTAAAATGAAATCCTTTACTGGTGTAGATGTGCACAAAAGTCCTAAATTTAAAATAAATAGACAATTTTTAGAGAAAAACGAACATATTGTAACTTTCAAGTGGTTGCAGCCGGCCATGCAGGAGCAGTAAACCAAGTATATTCTCGAAGTCAGCATGCGGCGTTCTGCTGATTTTTGCAATGGACTACTGCAACTACTAAATGTTTAATATGCAAATATGGTGAGTGACGCTATAAGCTCAAACAGGCAGAAAGAGTAGGTAATACGTAAGCTATTTAAATATAAATAGTTATTCCAACTATTCAATTTCACATATCATTGTGACAAGGCAAAATTTCAGTAAACAGTGGGCCACACAATAAATTAGCAAAAGAAAGGTGATAGGAAAGGATGTGACAACTGGAAACCCACATCCATCTTAATGACGACCTGAACCATTATAACTAGAATATTATTCGACGGGACAAAGAAAAAGATTAAAGTGTTATGTAGATGCAATCAAGCAAATGTTGAACCTCGAAGATACTCTATAGACTATAGACCATATAGTTACGATAAGAACAGTTGCAGATAATGTAAATGGATGTTAGAAACAATTGCACTTAGACTTTAAAGACTTCAATAAGCCTGTGATAAGGTAACATTCTCTGAAATAAACAGCAACAACTAACTTAATAAAATTTGGAAGATCTATAAATCGCAAACGTTTGTATTATCAAAGATAGAAAAGGCCATCACCATAAGAGTGAGAAGTATTAAAGACCTTAGCAGATGCAGTTGCATTATAAATTACTAGTAAAGTTCTATGTCGATAACAGTAGAATAGAATTAGATTGATCAGTATTGCAGAATAGTGACCATGTACCTAGGCAATAGGCAAACAGAAGATTTCAGTTAAGACCAACTTTCCGCCTGAATCCTGAATAGCTGTCCTCTATCAACTTAGGCTTAAGTAAAAAGCGACTTCCGGGATTGGACCGTGTCATTATTGAGGTCGAAGGCTTCCACGTGATTTTGGTTTGCGGGAATCTGAACCCATTTATTGGCCTCGTACACATTTCGAACTGAAAACTATCCCCTATCGTCAATTTGGGTATCGTTACTTACTGAATTATAGCTAAAATCATCCGTTAGTCATTGTCGAATTAATGCATGTGTGTCATCCACCATCTGCTCTACGCTAATTACGTAACATTACATTTAGGAGAATCCCTGAAGCAGTAATTTGAGAACAGGTAGACCCCAACTGACCTCCAAAAACTTGTTGTACTTTGTGAGTTGAACATAGTAGTATAAAATTACATCATTTTTACTTTCATTGTAAAGTGAAATGTAGTCGCCTTTTAAAAAATTATAAAATATCCTTGTTAATCCTAGTTTAAAGGCAAAGGTCAGGCAGCGTACGGAATGTTTACACTTTACGAAGTCTTTGTGGAGAAATTTGTAGAATTAGAGCTTTCCCAGTACACCTAAATTGCGCAAAAACAACGATAAGGGCGCCCTTATAATATTAACAATAATAATAATAATAATATTTTATGCGCTTCCATCGATTGTGTTTTTATACATTTTCAGCTTAATATCCTGGCTATTTCACTACAGCTAGCTGCGTGCACTTGTCAAGTCTATTAAAGCCAGTAAATAAGTTTGCACGTGTGTGAATGTTAGGGTACGAATTTATAAAGTATAAAATGTATTAATTTCAGATTGTGCAAACTTCAAATTAACTAATATTTAATATAAACGCAACGAGTTCTTCAGATGTCATACGTGGGCTTTAAGTGCACAGTAAATCATCACAATCCTTCATAATTACATATATTCTAGAACTCTTAAAAACATATATGACCTGGGAACAAAATGCACATCTTAAAAGAAGTGGCGCAGAAGAGGAAGTGTTGCAACGTTTAATATTTACTAAAAATGAAGAATACGACATTAAAATACTGTTCTTCAAATCACCACACTACCTCGCATATGCTGAAGATGTAGACCTAATGGGTAGAATTGATAGAGTACTTAGAGATAGCTTCTGTCGGTTGAATGAGATTTTGACAAAAGCAGGCTCCAGATTAACATAACAAACACCAAACACTTATATGCCGATGCCAAAAGGCAATGGAGCTCAGAATGAAATTATATCTATTACAAGCCACGTGTTTCAGCAAATTAGCCGAACACCGAAAACACAGGAAATCAAGGAACGAATCAACAAAAAAGCATCTATAGAGTATTCAGCCCAGTAAGACATCGTTTCTAACAATAGGGTACAAAGAACTCTTAAATACCTGGAAGTGTATCATCCTCCTCGTTATCTACGTGCCATTTCAAGATTAGCAACAAAGTCTACCGACAGAAGCTAAGCAGACGAACGCTACCTAGAGGACTGCCTAAGAGGTGCCAAGATGGTACAGTGAAAGATATACGGCAGCTGTAAGTAAGAGGAAGTATTGATGGGACGTGCTCTGGACCGGCAGGCTTGAAGAGAAGAGTTAGAACGAGGCCAAAAGGTAAGAAATCAAGGAAGACACATGTTCTCTCTAAATCCGATAGTGTGCAGGCAAAGAACTGTTGATAATGACCCTTACGTTGTGTCATTTACTGCCTTTGAAGTTTTTCTGTTTTCGAAATTAGAAATATTAAAATTAATATTTAACTGCTGTAGAGCTTCTTGCAAGATCTCCCAGTTATTGGATAACGTCTTTTCGGTTAACACTTACTTAGCTGATACGATGCTGGTTTATTGTAGTACCTTAATAAGAAGTATTTCGACTAGCTGTAAATTGGGTGGATCACGATTTAGCTGCATCTTTCAACACAATAATAAAAAAGAATATAATTTCAGGGCGCCAAGCACCCAGTAACAACCTGAAGTGGGACGCTATGTTACAGGCTAACATCGATACTGCGACATTCAATGACAGTTTGTTACAACAGAAATTCAACACTACGATACTAACGGTTTATTATATGATAAAACAGCATTTACGAAATAAATCCGGAAAATACAGGGATCGGTTGCCCCAACTACGTTACGATGCATTTTAACAAAGTTTGCCAGCTAACTTCAGTGGGAGCTAGGGTTCATTACGATACTATTAATTAGGGCAACGGCCTTTTAATCTACATAAAGATGTTAATTGCCTTAGACGCCACCACCTTTTAAATCGCTAAATGCAGGCAATTCCATTAAAAGTGGAAATCGTAAACAATCCTTTCAAGTTCCACTTCGGCAGTACTCGGCGTCACGCTCAGCGTACACCTTCGGTAAACCTATCTTTATGTAAAATTCACCACAGCCGCTAAACACCTTTACGTAAAAACACATCACAAAATACAAATCGCATCCTAATTAGAATAGCAAAAATACAACTTATTTAAAATTAATAATATATGTAAATAAGTATATAAATGTTTCACAAGGCTACACAAGACAAAAGGGTTAGTACTCTTACTTAAACTGTCTTAAACTAAAGGTAAACTATAAAATCGACTAGAAACTGAGACTAAAATCATAAAACTCGACTTAATGACGTTAGTAAATACTCAAGTTCTTAATTAATTTTTTGAAACCAAACGTTTCGTAAAGGGCTAAATTGTGCCAAATAAATGACCACTTCACTTCACAGTAAACGCTTTATAATTAACAAATCTTCGAATTTGCTGACGCTGGTGCACCCAGCTACTGCCACGATGTATGATGGGATGCGGGAACGCAGCTTTCAACGACAAGGGAAGTTGTCTTTCGCCAACAGAGAACGTCAATTATCTTCCAACATAGGGGGCAAATGGAAGACGCACCAACGACTGGCGATTGATTTACAACAAACGAGCTTCCTCGGAATAATTAGCTCAAATGAGTCCCATTTAATATACACATAAATGGGATTTCAAAGCTTGCCAAAAGTGCTTGTAAATAACTCTCTGCTACTTAATTTAGCTAAAGGCTACGGCCCGTGGTGTATTAGACAAAATCCAAGGTTTTGCTATAATAAACAATGGCATCTCAATGGAGTCATCACAATAAACCAATTATTTTCAACGGGACCTCAATGGGCCCCCATCAGCTCGAGAGCCGCTAAGGGTCCACACACCGAAAATAATTCTTGTGACGCTGTCGAATGCAGAAGCACCACTAACTTGAGAACGCGCTTAATAAAAAGAAAACAAAAGTAAAGCGTCACATCTGCACTCTCTCTGCGGTTCCATTTTCAGCGAGAAATGCAAGAGTGGTGGCTGCTGCAGCAAGTACATGTAAGATTAAAGAAAACACCACTGACTTAGATTGCCTGAGCTCTTGTCTCAAAGAACAGGAGAAGCCGCTTTCGGCCAACAAACCCGTGCACCAGGTGGTATGGTTCTTCCAGATGGCGACGTGCAACCCAACAGACAGTTGAAACCAATGTAGGACTCCTCCAGAATGTAAAAACTTGCGATAGTGTTTGCCAGATAACGCTCAAAATAAATTCGACAAAGCCTCAGACCGCGAGAAGGTAGAGCGATAACAGTTCCGTACCTGAGATTTTGAGTAGCCGAAACTGACCGAAAATACTGCAAATGCGAAAAAGGAGAAAACACTTTGAAAGTAGAAGGGAAAGGATAGGGTAAAATCACATTAACAGACTGTATATCTGAATTATGATAAAACTACACAAATCTGAAATTCCTGGAAGCGATATACAATACTAGAGACAAATTATACATCCTACTAGCCAATTTAAAAAAAAAACAGCTCTGAAGCTTTGTCTCCTTATCGTAAGTCATTTTTTCGTTGTTTCGAATTTATATAACAATCTTTGTAAGTCGTCTTCAGATATTATAACAGCATCATCGGCGTAACATATTACTCTGATTTGTTCATTTCCCATTTGATACCCATTGCCAGCCGTTTTAACCTCCTTAATAATTTCGTCCATGATAACATTGAATAATATTGGGCTGAGGGTATCGCCTGGTCTTATACCTGATAGTACTGGTATCTTTTTCGTTAACCCGTTATCAGTCTGTATGTATGGTTTATTGTTGGTGTTTAATTCCTTAATAACCGCTAGAATGTGATGATCTATACCTCTCTTCTTTAATAACTCTAATACGTCGTTAAGTCTTACTCTATGGAAATCCTGAGTGAGATCTATGAAACACATAAAGCATGCTTTATCAAATTCGACAGATTTTCCTGTGATTTGGCGAAGTATGAATATGGCATCTATTGTGGATCTGTTCTGTCGAAAACCCTGTTGTTCCTCACTGATTCCGGTTTGTGCAATATCTTCTGCTATTATCTTTGTCATTAGTTTTGACACTGAGCTAAGCAGGCTTATTCCCCTGTAGTTTTTGGGGTCGACCTTTATTCTCTTCTAGAATATGGGCACTGTGATACTTTCTTTCCATTCTTCTGGGATTTGTTTGAGTGTGAGTATTTTATTGTACAGGGCAAATAGTTCATCAACCAGTGTCTCTCCCCCATATTTAACCATTTCATTAGTAATTTTGTCCAGCCCTGGGGATTTTCGGTTTTTTAGTTTCAGAGCTGTTCCTCCTATTTTCCCTTTTGTGATGGTCCATGCAGGGTTATCTTCTTCTTTGGTTATACTTTCCTCTTGCTTATGTCCTGTCACTTTTGTGTTGTGATACAGTTGCCGAAAGTAGTTTTCCCATTCTTCTGCGGTTATTTTCGTTGTCTGTATAATTATATTCGTTTATTGGTCTTTTACGGTTCCTCAGCAATCTTCAATACTTTATATTTTTATGGTGTATAATTCTTTCGGGCATCCTTCATCATAGACTTATTTCTTAAATACATTAGACTTCCCAAATTTGAAAGGATTTATACTTTGTTTCTTTACCGCTATACATTTTGATATCGGTTTTGTATTACTTGATATTCTTTCCTTTCTCTTTCTTTCACATTCCTTGCTAGAATTTTATTACTTCGCCCCGATGTTCTGAAGTATTGTCTTGCAGGCTCAACAGCTTCGGTCTTAAAAGAAAGTCAGAACATTAAGTAAAGTGGAGTATGTCACGCCATTTGAATGTAAATGGGCTACCCTATCAGAATGGCGAAGCGGCACAATCGTCGGATTACCAAGTCTGAGGTCGTAATTTCGAATCTGAACCCTGACAAGCATTTTTTAATTACCGAAATATGTGACGCAAATTTAAATCTCGTGTCACCTTTACACCTGAAATGCACATTAGAGGGGATATATGCTTCGTCCGCACTTTCCATTAGAGTTATTAATAAATCGCCGACTCGTTTCCTCGGTCCAGATTACGCAATAGTTGTCTTCTTTGCACATTATCTTTGGCCGAAGTTGTCGTACATATGGCGCGATCAAGTGTGTAACATAATATGATAGCGGTTGTACCGTATTGCCAGATTAACATGTTAGAAATATTTAACGTGTTTTGAGAAGCTCTATGCCAAAGTATTGACAATTGAACATAAATTAATTTATATTACCCACATTTCATATTTTTTACTAAGTATCTGTGGATCTAAAAATAACGTTTAACATGTTTTAAACATTCACTCCCAATGTTATTTATGTAGAATTTAAAAGTTTAAATTCGAATATTTAACACAAATTTGCCCGAGTCAGATTTCGTATAACAAGAAAATATGCGCATGGAATGATTTTGTCACTCCGAAAGTTAAACATTGTAGCAGTTATTGCCAGCATAATATAAGTGTAAACAGATACGTAAAATGTAATGTTACTACTGTAGCGTTTTATCACACTTCACAAAATTTTATATTGCAAGCCTGTTTTCATTACGACCTATTTCTGAATAGTTTACTTAAACGTATTTATTTAACCATGAACGTGCGAGAAGTCGGATGTAGAAGTATAACGAAAATAAATGCATTGGCAGTTCTGTTTTAGCAACAAATCAGCTGGTGGAAATACATAAAAATAAACAACTTTTCTGAAGCAGTAAAAACTAAATATGTTTAGCAAACCATAATTTGGAGATCTATTTTTTACTGTAACGCACGTATCTTATATGAACATTTAGATTTTAAACTTAAAACAATAAATGGGATTAGGTAATAAATAATGGTGAAATTTTATAGTACTGAAATGATTCTTATTTGTACATTATACACCAATACGTTTCTTAATTGATAATTGCTATCTATGTAACGTTGGTGGCGTTATTACTACTTTAATCAAACGTTAAGTTGTAGTTTTTGAAGCGTAAAAACTCTTATTTCGAGGTGTAATTAAACTCCATTATTAGCTATTACTGGTATTATTTCTAATTTTTTAAATTCGAAGTTGATGCGATGTCGAAAGTTATCTTCGAAATGGGTATAGAGGAGCTGCATATTTCTTAAGCAAGTAGTATCTCGCCAAAGTAAAACTGAGGTATCTGAATATGCAAACGCAAATTATGTAACTAGAAGTTTGTTACGGTGCAGTTCACACACCACCGCTGAGCTACATTTTGCTGAAATAAGTAGAACACATTTAACAAAATACTGGTTTGAAAAGTTATACCCCAAACTAACTTCCATTAAAGTCGCTCTTAATAAACATGAACGTCTGTATAAGCAGGGGAAAAATATCATGAATAATATTTAAAATTAAATTGATATGCAAATGTTAATTGCTAATGTTAAGCAGAATTAATTGTTGCTTGCTGTTCCTCCACCGTGCGGCCACGAATTTTCTCATTATAAATTTTACTTCGTTGCTTACTTAAAATTTTACGAGAAAACGGTAATGAAATAAAATTCAAACTTCAAAAAGAGTGCAGTCAGTTATAATTTTCAACGAGTATGATGTTTCAAACTGTCGGGAAGTGGAAAACTCCATTCTGAGTACCTTTTCTTTTGAGATTATTCTCCTGATTCACATTTCAGTAGTGGAGTTATTAAAACGTCTTTTACATAAGTACTCTTAGAATCAATAGCGCCGCTAGCTTCTGCTACGTAAGAGATCTAACAATCTGTGTAGAAACCAAAAGATTATTTAAAATTTTTCCAATTACTTGTACGGGTTATATTTCGTAAGCAACGATTGCACGTTGAAAATGCATTACAAGCAGTCAGCACTCTTGACTGACCTGGTGAATAAACTGCAATTATGCTGAATTTCTGATGTTATCGTATGTTATTAAGTGTAAAAAGCCAGTAGAAATGCTATTTGAGCTGCTACAACCTTTATGTCATAGTATAAGTGTATAATTGATATGGTCTTAACATGACAAAGCATTTTCAATAAAATATAATTAACATGCAGCATAACTATAAAGCAAATAGAAAGGATATTAAGTTAATTAACTCCATTTTATCATTAGAATATTCTAGTTCCTACAATGGTATATGCAGTTCATCAGAAAGTTGACTTCCCATTAGCTAAACCAAATATAACTTAGATAAAATCATAGTTATTAATTTAATTTAGAAGGGAAATTCTAACCCATACGAGTTATTTAAATATTTGTAGTTGCAATAATTGCAACAATTATTGTGGTTAAAATTGATTGAAGGTACTAAGTTTTGAATTGAGTAGCTTTGTTATCCATATTTGATCTGTAACAGTTAATATTATTAGAATAGATAAAACATAAGTTTATTTCTTATATATTTGTTGTAAAAAGAGTTAATGATGTATAATTGGAGGCAGGCACATTTAAGCACTATTAATCTAAAAATATATACTTATTGGGGAGGCAGTGAACTTTTTCTGTACTTATTTTCCCAGTTAGTAGTTTGGGTTAACTTGTAAAATTAAAAACGTCATAAAGGCTGAATAGTAGGAATCTGTAATTTTGATATTTCAAAATGAGTTTTTGCGGGAATTTGAAATAATAAGAAGAAAATAGAGTGTAAAAAATTGTTAATGACACCAGTCTACCATTTGAGTTCATTATATCAAAATTCTATTTGCAATGAAGCATACAGACAGTATGATACATTTAATTTAAATATTTATAGCCAGATATCTGATAGATATCATGTGATGTAACGGTTGTATGTTTAACTGGTGGTGTAGTAAGGGCAACCAGAATGTTGTTTATATTTTGGGATGGCATTTCCTTTTCATAATTAGTAAAAGAGTATATTTAATTTGATACTGCAAAGTGTAGCTTAGATATATTTCAATTGGCAACTCAAGTAGGGTTCAAAAGGGAGTGCTGCTACATTTTGGCTTACAACGTGGAGCTTGACAGTAATACAAATAACACCGCCAGAATGAGCATTTGGCGCAACAACGTGGAGGCTCGATAAAGTATTGGATACTAGCTTAAGAACTTAAGATCAGGTTTTAGAAAGCCAACAAGAAAACTTAATTGGATTGGAACAAGGAGGCAAGAGGCTGGCACATCAGTTAGTGGGTCTAATGACAATAACATGAGGAGATTGATGCAAGAAATTTTAAAAAGTAATCAGGAAATGAAATCCACAATGACTACTATCAAGAAATTTTAAATAAGCTAGCTTTAGTAGAAAACGCAATGTCAACAAAAATGGACACAATTGAGGCTGGATTAAGGGCATTTCAAGGTGAGAATGAAAGTCTTATAACTAAAGTACAAGAACAATTGGAAAACCAATTAATGCATAAAATAGGACCTATTGAAAAGGAAATAGAAATGATTAGATCAGATGTAGTACAAAATAAAGATCTTCTTCTTCTTCCTCTTATTTTAAGCCAGTGGCCTGTTATAACCACAAAGTGGTTCTACGAGCCCCCTTTGCCCTTAGGCCGGGTAGGTGGCTAGCCTTGCCCGTCGAAATTGAGGAAGAGTTCCCTTATTAGGGGTTAACGACTACCACATATGTTAGCGTGGTAACCGGGGAGCGTATATTTTTAAAATCCGTCTATAGTATCCGCCGGGATTTGAATAAGATAAGCTGACAAATTTGGAAAGCAAATTTGACAGTTATCAAAGTAACGTCAAAATCAGATACTATCATTAAATACCGAAGTAAAAGATATTACTGAAGGTTTACAAAATAGAACTAGCGACAGTAATATTAGCTTGAATGGGGGAATTATTATGGAAACAAATAGTGAAAAACCAAAGTTCAATGGAAATAGACAAATGTTACACCCAATTAAATTTTTGAAAAAAATAAAGAACTATTTTGATACCATGCAAATTCCAAGTAGGAAAAGATTAAACGTAGCAGTGGAATGTTTAGAAAACGAAGTGCAGCATACAGGATGTACGATAAATTTAATTTAAATATTTATATCCAGATATCTGATGGATATCATGTGATATAACAGTTGTATCTTTAACTGGTGGTGTAGTAAGGGCAACCAGACGATTGTTTATATTTTGGGAGTAACAAAAATAACTTGAATTTATAATCTACGAGAAATAGTCACGTTAAGGGTTAAATTCTCATTAATTGTGAAAAATAATAATTGCTGATTTGATACGTAGTACTAATAAAGCATTAGCTACGCATATCAAATTTGACTTCACGTCACAAATATTATTCAAATATATAATTCAAGATTATTTTATTCTATTTAACGTGGTATATTACTACGAAGCCAGTAAAACCAGTGAAAGTGAGTGTTGTGGTATGCTGTTGAACTGTCTATTCAAGTAATAGAGTTTTCAAAGCGCTAAAACGAGCTTTGATTTGGTCGGGAACAACCAGAAGGTGTTTGCTGACGAGAATTTATCCAGTTAGGAGCTGAGGTAGAGCATTCAGGTACTACAAGACAAACGTTCAGAAGGTTAGTGACCATTTCTTACAAAATAATAAGAAATTATAAAAGCAAGTTTGGTGCGGCAAATCGTTAAGCTAATGTAATTATATTTAACAGTTAATTTTAGAAGAATTATTTTTCTAAATTCAATAGTGATTTGAGTACTCAACGTTTTCGACAATTATATTTTGAAATTTGAACATTTTGGAATTAGGTTATTTTTAGAATTTTTATTTTTTAACCCTCGCCCGGCGGAAATAATTTCAGTTACTCGGAGTGCGGAAATTGGTCTCTAGTGACCCGGATCGAATTCAATTTTTTAAAATTAATTTAGAGCACCACAATGTCTGTTTTTCTAATACACACTTGCACATGATAATATAATCATAAAACTTTAATTTTTATTGACCTGCAGACTAAAAAATTCTTCATATTCTGCGTCACTTTTACCACTGCCACTGTTCTCATCAGACAAAAAATAAAAGTCGTTTTCGTCATCATCACGCATTATTTCGTCATACAATTGTTGTTCCGTAAGGAGAATTTTATTAGGATCCATTCTTTTTGCCTATTATTTTACACAGTGTTATTATACTCCATAAAACAAGAGAAAAACAATGGAGTGGGAAACGCGGAAACCGGGTCTCAAGTGATCTGAGCGGATTATCTCAGGTATACCACAACATTTTTCCACGAAATTTACTCTACAGCATCTCCATAACAGCTTCGAGGAATACGCAAACACCCAAAGCAGTATATTAGAAAACGGTAGAATTATTAAAAAAAACAAGAAAGTTCGGGTCACTTGAGACCCGGTTTCCGCAGTCTGAGGGTTAATCAAGTTTGTATACATTTAACATTTGATTAAATCAGTTTTTGACAATCTGTATTTGATTTTGTAATGTCAGATCAAACTTCAATGTGCTACTAACAAACTGAACATACAAATTCAGCTTTATGAAGTACCTGAAACTTACATTTGATTTATAAAATCGAAAGGTTATTATATTTTAAAAGGAATTCAGTCTTTACTTTCAATAGAGGAAGTTGATAGTTGAATATTAACTCATTCAGCTGGGAATTAGGAGTCCCATTGCTTATAAAACTGACTAGTCATGGCTTACACAACAATGTTTACATGACATAATTTCAATTTTAATTTCTACTTATCATATTAAGAAGTAAGGTAAGTACACAAGTGAACTGCACCTGATGGTATTTCCTTTTAATAATTAGTAAAAGAGTATATCTAATTTGATACTGTAAAGTATAGCTTATTTCAATTGGCAGCTCAAGTAGGGTTCAAAAGGGAGTGCTATTACACTTTGACTCACAACGTGGAGCTTGACATTAATACAAATAACACCGCGAGAGGAAGTGTTATTTCAAATTTAGAAGCATAAATACTAGTATTTACAATTTAGAATTGTAATAAAAATAAGTAGTGTCTTAAAGAAGAAAATTACTGCAAAAAGTGTTCGTGCATAAAAGCTAGTCAAAAGGGGTTGTTGACTAAGGTACAAGAATAGAAAATGTAGCAGAAACATAACGACAATAAATTTAATTAAAAGTAACAGTGTTCAAGAAATGAAAGTTTAATAAACAAAGTAAGACTAAACAATATCTATCACAGAATTATAGATAACCTATATGTAAACACAGAGTATAACTAACATAAAACTGAGTTTACTACCAAATTTTAATTTGCAATAATATTTAAAGAAATTGATTTAATATTGAAAATACAGTTGTATTATTAATAAAGAACAATGGCCTCGTATTAAAATTAAAGTCATAAGTTTTTTATATTCTGTATGTTCTAATTAAATTCACCTATGGCAATACTTAAATGTATCGATGACCCTGTAAGTAAATTCGATGTTAGCAGGTTAGGCTTTGCGTCAGTTTTGACACAGACTGACGCAAAACCTAACCTGCTAACCTCGAATTAATAATATTACTGTGCAATGAAATTGGTAAAGTATATGATATCAGAGAATGTGTGTCATACGACTAAAACGAGTTTTTCAACTTTTCAATAATAAACGTACTCGCGGACACCTGAAGGAAGAACTTTGCAAAAGACGTAGTTTACGAATTTTAAAAAGCACATAATGATAGCTAACTGCAAAATTAGGGAAAGAATAAGTGCGTGAACCAACGACGGAACAACACAGCTTCCACCACAGATCAAGCGATAACGGAAGCAGGCAAGTAAAAATATAATAATTAGTTGAAGGTATTTCATTTTAACTCAAATACTGGCCTATTGCGAAACAGAGCAAGGAAATTCATTGTTAGAAATGTAACAAATGCACAAGGAAAGTGTTAAAAATGTTTTCAGAAACATCAAGAGCGATTGGAAGCGAACCAACCAAGACCAAACATTAACTGAACCCACGCCTGAGAAAATTAGGAGTACGGAAAGCTTTCACTTCTAGAAGAACATGAAATATTAAATCACTGACCAATAATACAGCTTCAGGAGAAGATAACATACCGTCACGACTGGTCACATCTGACAGAAGCCCTAACGAAACTATTCAAGGAAATGGGGAAACCGGAAGGGATTCCTAACTAATCAAAAACCAGTATTATCTACCCAATACATAAGAAACTAAGCAAGCTAGAATATAAAAAGTTTAAGAGAATATCCCTATTAAGCACAACTTACAAAGTCGGAACAACTAACTGGGTATCAAGTAGGTTTTAGCCCAGGAAGATCGAGAACAAAGCAAGTTTTCGCAGAGAAAAGTAGTGATGTACTAGACATTAGCATACCCTAGAAGAAGTACCCTTAAACGTGAATGAAGTACTAGTCTCAATGTTGTCCCTTAAAACTTAAAACTGTCAACTACATTGTTGCTATGTAAATACATTTATTCAGCCAGAAAGTGCAAATCTCGTTAACCATCTCACTTCGTCACTCTGCATAAACACTCGTCTGGGTAGCGCATTAGGGTGCACTGACACTCTTTCACGATATTTATCACTGAAGTGAGCAATTACTTCATTGGCCGGAGCAATTGGGATGTTTTGTTGAATAACAACATTCGGCAAGTAGTAGAAAGCGTTGATCAAAAGAGTCATTGGAAAACAAAGTATAAGCCAACCTTAAGCCAGTATGGACCTATGCAATCCTACTTTGGGGTTCTCTAACCACCTCTCATATTTGAGATTTTACAGAGGTTTCAATAGTAGGTAATGCACTCCCCTTGTATTGAAACCTCTGTAAAATCTTAAATATGAGAGGTGGCTAGAGAACCCCAAAGTAGGATTGCATACTCCATACTGGCTTAAGGTTGGCTTATACTTTGTTTTCCAATGACTCTTTTGATCTGCTTCAAATGATAAATACAATTTGCCCAATTTAAGTCCTAGCTATTTATACTTTCTAAGGATATGTTTCTTCCAGGTGAGGAGTTTATCCAGGTGCATGATAAGGTATTCGAAATCGTTGGCTTGTGAGAGTTTACAATCGTTGATTTTTACTGGAGGGCATTTTATTTTTGCATGGTGGATGTGACATGCATGGATTTGAACTCATTAGCCTTGATACTCCACTTGTTAAGCGAGTCTTGAGTTTTATTTATATTGATTTGCTGGTTCCTCGATGATGATGTTGGTTCAACGTGAGATGATAGGACCGCTGTGTCATCCGCATATGTTGCTACAGTTGTCAGTCTTGTAGTCGGCAAGTCTGCTGTATAGAGCAAGTATAATGTTGGATCTAGGACACTTCCTTGCGGTACACCTGATTGGATGGGAAAGATATCCGGATATTCGTTATTGTGTTTCACAAGAAAATGTCTATTGGTGAGGAATGACTTAAGAAGTTAAAAATCTGTAAAATTTTACCCAGAACTTTCCTCATCGATATTGTGGCACTAAATAATTTTAAAATCAAATTAAGTTAAGAGTGAAAATATCTTTACGTTTCTAATAAATTAAATAAATTTTCAAATAAAGAAAACGTCTCCGGTGGTCAAATTCGAAGGGCAGGCGGACCGCGTATGTAGTCCTAACATTTTGTGGGATATTGCAAGGGAACGGGATATTTCTACCTGAGCTACGGAGCACCGACCCATCGAGTTCCTGCGTAACAGCTGTATTAAGTAACGCACTAATTTTTTGCTCTTTTTGTATCGTACAACATTTATTCTGTATCTATTGGGGCCCATTTTTGGTAAGAATAAAGCCTGCGCTATGTACAAATTATTACTTGTATTTATTGCTAAGTTAAATAAAAAATAAACAAAGGTGCTCACCATTTATATGTTTGTTTGAAATTTTCTCGGTTTCATGTCAGGTAGATATATGTTTATGCAAAATATTGTCTTCTTCTGACAAATAGTTTTTGAGTTGTACCGCCAACAGACAGACAGGCAGACGTACAGATAGACAGACAGACAAACAGGCAGACAGACAGACAGACAGACTGACGAAATTGAGAAATCCTGTTTTTCGTTATCTAGGGACCCTGAAAGTAAAGATCTGAAGAAATCTCGAAAGGTGATTTTTTCGCGATTACAATATTTCCTTCGTCTTTTAGAGGGAAGTAAAAAGAAGGGGACTGACAGGTTCAATTTGTAATGGCGCCCTGTATGCTATACCTTATCAAAAGCTTGTGTTATATCTAAAAATGCCCTTGAGAAGTATCTGTTTACATTAATATCTCTGTTTATTTTGTTTCCTGGTCTATGGACTTCCTCTATGGTTCCATTCTTATTACGAAACCCAAACTGGTGCTGCGGTATGACATATTTTTCCTCGAGGATTAGTTTTTAGCTTTTTATATAGATTTTCTCAAAAACTTTCGACAGCAATGGCAGCAAGTTTATTGGACTATAATAGATGGCCTCTTCCGGATTTTGTGTGCTTCAAGAATAATAATTATTTGACCTACTTTCCAATTGCTAGACAATTAATTGGTACTGGGTATCGCATTAGAAATGAACGTTATCAGTTTGTAGCACTTGGAAGATAATTTTTGCAGTACTTTGCTAGTGCTGATATCAAATCAGCAGAGTACTTATTCTGAGGTGAATGTCTTAGTAGTACTTTTCCACCTTTCCGCCTTGCTTTCATTCTCCACCTCTCCTTTTTCTCACCAATCCGGAAATTTCTGTTATTAGCTTAAGAGGGACGCAAGGTCCCTATAATAGCCCGCCCTCAGTTGGGGAAATTGAAATTACCTTGACTTTATAATGCTGGGCATTTACTTAGGTTGCAAAACTTGTTAACATTCAAGAAGATTTTTAACCACAAACTGGAGGGCAAAAGACAAGAAGATAGGGGAAATATGGGCACATACAATCCAACGAGGTCGCCTCTCAACTGGGAACACCAAACTGATGAAGAGCACTGAACACAGGGATAATTGGAGGCGGAAAATAGAAGACACCAAGACCCGATTCATTCGATGAATCTGCAATACCATATACATAAAACTTCCACTCTAATTTGTGTTGCGTCGCAAAAGGTTTGACAAAAACTTGCTTCTTAATAATGCATTTTCAGAACCCACGTTGATAAAAACATGCGTTTTTCCTTGCGTAATGGGATACTTAATAAACTTTTTACAGCAATTTTAAACATTATTTTATTAAAGTGACCTCTCCAGCTGCAAAAGATTTTGTGACGGAGACAATCGTACTTGCAACAGTCACCAAAGAATTACGTTCTCTGTCTCAATATGATTCATAGGGTTTGAAATATTAATTTCTCATCAGATTTCTGGTTTCTGTCTTCCTCGTCATCAAATGAAGGAAGGGCTTTTAGCCCAGTCAAATGTTACATCGGAACTTACATTAAATGGGGTATTAATAATTTTTGGAGGGGTGTTTCGGACCATTACTAGGACTACAAATCCAGATTTGCAACCCTCAGAAACCTGTGCTCGCTGAATGGCGGTCGAAAAACAGCGACTTTTTCGGACTTTTCTCGTTTTTTTGACAAGATCCCCTAAACTATGCGTTTATTGGAAAAAATCTTTCACAGCTTTTTTAAAGTAAATTAAATTTTCTACAAAGTAAGATCAAAATAGTTCTTGTGAGTTGTATAGTTAACGAGATACGGCTTTTCAAAGATTTACATTTTTTTCCAAAAAGTGAAAATTTTAAGTTTTCTTCATGTTACGAGTTGGGATACCGGCAAAATGCCGCTTTCTATAGAAAAGTCAAAAGCATAAAAGTTGTAGGGAATTAATAAGCTTTAGTTTAAGTTAAGGCTGGTCCTTGTATCCCAGATAGTCCGTCAGAAATGACAAAAAACGACAACATGAAAAAAATCTTTTTTTAGTTGAAAGTTGAGTATTATAACCAAAATTACAGTCTGTGGCTGATGGGATTTTACCAGAAAAAATATTTAAGCAGAATATTTTATAAAAATGTATTTACATTTTAACTAACAGGTACATTTAAACCAACATTTGTGAGGTTCCGGGTATGGGATGGTATGGCATCTGGGGGACCTGGGACAGTGAAGCCGAGGGAGGGGAGATGTCTTCATCCTCACTTAAAGAACTGTCATCCTGGAGTGTGGGCACATTGCGGCAGGATTTCCCCCTGCAGAAAGTACACTAAACTGAGCATTTCAGCCCAGTTTTGCGGCAGGTATCATATTTGAAAGCACACACATGGTGTACAAGGAGAGTGTGTAAGTGAACAACGAAATTTAAGAAAATAATGATAGGAAATATACATAGTCCTACCTGGTGATACACACGATAAGCATGATGTTTTGCAGCATCTGTGGTTGGTGGCAAACGGGCGAGGTTGACTTTGGCTGTAGCTGCTGACCTGACGAACTGGAGGAATCTGAGGTCATTGAGGGTGGTGTCAGTCTCGCCTCTATATACTGCGACGAGGCACTTCTCCCCAGCTGCAGCTATTTCATCATGACTCGCATCTGGGCGGAGGAAGACTTCTGCTTGCCTGAATAGTGCTGGGTTCTTGAAGAAGGTGTTGACAAATTTGGTTTTCCCCTGCCAGAAAGGGACAGAGGTCGTGTCGCACCCGCTAAATGCGTGAAGAAACATAATTACCCCAGGAGAGTAATTAGAGGTTCCGGTGATGAACGATGTAGATGAATATTAGACTTCTGGCTCCCCTCTTCTGCCTTTCTGGAGGTAGATGTTGTCTGAGCTGAGCTGGCCCTTTTAAAAAGTTCCTCAATGACTATAAAAAACACTGTACATTTTCACAACTTAGTTATACGACATTTTCTGCCAACATGTGATAAAAAAACATTAATTAAGGTATTGGTGAAGGAAACGATGTTACTTAACTTTCAACCAAAAAAGCATTTTTTTCATCTTTTTGTTTTTTGTCATTTCTGACGAGACTATCTGAGCTACAAGGGCCTTAGCTCAAATTAAAGCTTATTAAATTCCCTACAACTTTCATGCTCTTGACTTTTTTGTAGGACGTGTCATTTTGCCGGTATCCCAACTCGAAACATAAAGAAAACTTAAAATGTTCACTTTTTGAAAAAAAGGTCAATCTTTGAAAAGCCGTACCTCGGTAACTATATAACTTACAAAAACGATTTTGATCTTATTTTTTAGGATATTTAATTTACTTTAAGAAAGCTATAGAATATTGTGTCCAAGAAACGCATACTTTAGGAGATCTTGTCAAAAAATAAAAAAAGTTCGAAAAAAGCATTGTTTTTCCACCGCTATTCAGCGAGCACAGGTTTCTGACGGTTGAAAATCTGGATTTGTAGTCCCAGTAATGGTCCGAAACACCTCTCCAAAAATTATTAATACCCCATTTAATGTTAGTTCATGCATTTTTTGTGTAACATTTGACTGGGCTATTTACACACTGGCACAGTTTCTGCAGTTCGTCCAGTGACTGGACTGGAATTGACTATTACTGAGCAATGTACAAGACGAGAATCCATTTAAAAAGTTGGTAAACTATAGTACACCAATGTACAGAATTGTTTCTTCGAAGTTGAAGTGAAAGCAGATCTGCACACATAGCTACCCTAGATCCAATTTATTCAGAAATGATGGAAACATTTTCTCTTTTAAAGATTGCGATAAATGGATTCATAAAGTTAAGAAAGTACTTGAGTGTAAAATTGGCTATTATTGCTAAAACTGATAATTTCTTCAGTTAATCCATATTTAAGTAATAAAGTTTGCATTAAGAGGACGCCTAGCACTACCAAGAATTTAAATTTGGTAATATAATAATATTCATGACGTAATTTTTCATAAAATCAAGAATTTAATTACTACCCGGTGTTCAATTTTATTTATTTCCAGAAACTATCACAACACACTACTAAATTGGCTATAAAATCTAAAGTTTTATACGAATTGTGGCAAAGCTTTCCAACTAACTTACGACAAGATACGGAACGGCAGGTACAAGATGCTGCTTTTTAAGGTAGGCAAGCTGCTTTTTCCGTAACTTACTATTTTAAAGAAAAATAGTAAAAGATGAGAGACAAGGGTGTAGGTAAGTTATAAATTTCGCTAGATTATAAACTTTACAATTATTTGTTTTACTTTGCAAGTGTTAATAGCTGTTCAGAAGAAAAATTACTAGTAAATTTTATTTTGATTGGGATTTTCAGGTAAACAATGAGGTTTGATCGCAGTAATAGATTGTATCCAGTTAAACATAAGCACAGGATGTTAGTTTTGTTAAAAAAACTTGTACTTATCTTTTTTAGATTTTTGCGAGTTAGAATGCCAGAGATTTTTGTTTTAATCGGTTCAAATAAATATGTCTTAACGAAATTACTCAAAGAATTACGCCCTTAATTTGTGGGACGTGTTGAATGTGTAAAGAGTGAAGTTTACTTTCGAAATTTTCGATATTATCTAAAAGCCAAATAACTGTGCAGCTTTAATAATTTATGTAAACAACGTAACATGTGTAATGAGATGGAATTAGATTTAGCCATCTAGAAACTCCATGCAGTTCATGAGAATTTTGAATGTTCACTTAAACGTGGTCTAGCACAATGTTGTGTATCTTTCACGCTTAATTTAATTTTATTTTCATACTATGTATCGTTTTTTATATTTTGTCATGTTTTTGTTTGTCATGTGCAAATATATTATTTAGGAATTAAAATGCCACAGGTCTTTACTTTCGTCTTCTTCTTCTCGCTATCATAATTCAATGAGATTAGGGAATACTTTTACTTTAAAGACGGCTATAGCATGCTAAATACCTTTTTAATATTTGTACAAACCAATGCGCACTGCAACAAAGTTGGATAGGAACCAGTTGTTTTTTATCCAGCAGTAAAAAAATGGCATCACTAAAGTCGAAACCTGAAACCAATTTATTACAACCTGAAATAATTCGAGAATATCTATTAAGTTTATATCTTCACTTGTCCTCTTCAGTTTTGCTATAGTGATGGTCGACCGTTAACTTGCAAGTAACCTTCAGCTAAACCGATTATTTCAGCAGGAGTTGGTGGCTATAACTACGAAAGTTTGTCTCTGTAAAATTACTGAAAAACTTGGCTAACGCAGCAGCAGCTGTAAGTAGCACCAACCGCATAAGGATAAACATGCAAATTTGTCGTTGTTGCTTGCCCGTTTACTGTCTATAACATACTGTAAACAAAAACCGCATGACACGAGTAGGAAAGTGCATAGCGCAGCATCGGCCGGCGGTTGTGTGCTGTCGTTAATAGCATATTCATATATGCATGAGCCTGCCTTGTTACACACGGTGTATGTGTGTAATCAGCGCAATCGCTAATGAAGATGTAATGAGCCTCTCATGATCACGGCATTCCCTCGAGCCTTTCAGACTAATCTAACCTGCGAGCAACACAAAATCTAAAAATACTGAGCAATATTACTTCTTCGTTCTATTACAACTTCACAGGCATATAAACAGAAACTTCTGAGGAAAAGCACCGAGTGCGTCGATCAGGCGCAAAAATTCGAGTCGCATGGTATTGTTGAGCTTTTTGAAGGTAAACACTCCCTTCCTTCCAAAAATAACATCTGAAGCGAACGACAGACATCTTGTTTAATAAATGTCGGTAATGAGAGCCGAGACAGGGTACAGTTTGCATTCCACAGAATCGCTAAAATGCTGCGGTATCCTTTAGTGATGCGAAGTTGCAGGAAAAACACCAATCAGTCTTTGTTGAAATATGGTGTAACTGCTGCACGATGGGAACAACCGTAATAGTGGCTGTGTCATCTTTCGTAGAATAATGGTGACACGGTTTTGACAGCAGTACATCTATTTCATGTAAGTTCAGTAGCCTTAGTATTAGTCTGAAACTTGACACCACAAAGGCCCAGAAAAACACAGGCGCCCGGGAAGATATCATCATCCGGGAGTTTAGTAATTATGGGGTCCTAATAACGCATACTTGGAACGAGATGCCAGAACCAATTATTTTAATTACGCGTGGTCGTTACGAGTTTACTTTTTTATAAATTCATTATTACGAGAATGCTTTTTGATCTGAAAAGACGGCCAATTTTCGTAATGGATACGCGTATAATGCGTAACGAAAATTAGTGAATGAAACAAATTGAATTTCCGTAAATTATAAAGTATCTGGTGCATTTTTAAATTGCATAATTATTTAAAAATCAACAAGCCACCTTTCAGCTGTAATAGGGTTTCTGGTAATCTACATTTAAAGAGAAACCGATGGCTTTGAGTCGATGTGAGGTGATACCTCATGTTCGATCCTCGACAAATAGTTCACTAATACTCTTCGTACACCTTTGTATAGCACTTTAACTTGGTAAAGGATTCCAATTATCATACTGTGCTCTATTATTGCAAAGGAAGGGACTTACGACCTAAAAAATAATAAATCACATAGGTATAATTGAGAATTTAAGTCTCAGAATTTAAAGAAAATTAACAAACAAAATAAGATGTTACTAAATAAAGAGATGCAGTTACGCCAAAATTTTCAAAGTCAAAAGATATTTCTTCGCTCTTATTTCTGCAATTTTAGATTTTTAAACCATTTTATATCGGTTTGTTCTTTGCAACGCAATAATTTGGAAGTTGATGCTCAAGCTTACGTCAACAAAAGGGAGAAAGCGATTAAAAAGAAAAAACCATGCCTAGTACTAATATCAAAGCACACACAAATTTTGGTAATCATATTTACTCTCATACAGGGTAAAACACAGAAACCATCACCAGTGGCGTATTAACGAAGGTTGCCGCCAGAAGCTCCTTAACATTTTGCGTCCACATTTTACTTAGCGTTGCGGTGATCATTTTAGGCTGTGCAGTTTCCAGTAGGTACGTACCTGGGAATTATGACTGAGGAAAAACTATATTTGTCGATTTGCAGCCCCTTGAAACTTTACACCAAAAGCCCGAGCTTCTCAGGCTTCTGCCACCTTACGCCACTGGCCATCTGTTACAGCTCAAAACGACTTTTACGACCTTAAAGCACTTTGTGGATGTTGGAAATGCATCGTTAGAACACGTTAATTTTTAAAACTCGCGCTTCAACTTGCTGCAACAGACGGTTGACCAGCTATTGCTCAGGGAGAAGGGCGGTTCGAATCAACATGACGTATCATAGAGCGAGATGCTGTCATAATAGGGGTTGTAATTAAAATGAGGGGAGAAAATAAGCGCCACAGATTTAATTCCTAGAATGGGGGAGAAACTTTTCGGCCGGCCCTCGTAGAAATGCTAAGTCAGAGAACCGACGCTTTACTTCCGGCTCCTTGGGAAACTACCTTGGTTCTGCTCGCCGTTATCTTAGAATTAATACATCCAGGAGAGAATATCAGATGTGCATACACACATATTATAAATAAAAGTCCAAGGAGTTGAAAAGAATGCAAATATATCAAATATTTAACACAAGAATTCTGTATGATATGACACAACAATGATGACAATTTACTCTAAAAGTATATCCCGCGAGTGGGCTCAAAATAAGGCTGTTGCCACGTATACATTACGTCGCTCGAATATCCGACGATGTTGTCGATTAATGCCGCCTCTCAGTTCTCACCGTCTTGTCGAAGTATCTGAAAATGGTTAAAGGAGAGCTCAGATTCCTGGTCGTCAAAACGTCGTTATCAAACGAACTCCCAAAGGGCTGGGCAAAATGACACCTAATTGCCACAGTTTCCTAGATTTGGCACGTCGGAAAACCTCTCTCGTAGAAATCCGCCAAAGCGTTAATTGCAGACCCAGTGCTACATTTCAACGGAGAAGATTGGTTCGGCCTTAACACACACACACACACACACACCCGCCAAGGGAAGCTCAACCACACATAACCGTACGGTAACAACTTTAGACTATGAGTCTCTTACAACTAAACGCACCACAACAAGCATACGAACAACAGCTTCATATTAATTTTGGACACAACCCGCGGCGACCGAAGCCCCCGGAGGGTTGGCACAGCTCAACTACTTTGTAACGCTGCCGCTGGGTTAGTCTTCGAGACGCGGTCTGAGAAAATGGGTGTGGGGCGCCTTTGATCGCTTTCCCTGTCCCACTCATGCAACCAATTCGCTCGAACACACACTTACAGCACCAGATTCGGTTTCACGACGTGACATCAGATACCATCTGGGCCGAGTCGTGTGAGCGTTCAGAGCTGTACTATACTAGAACAAGCGGAGAGCGTCGTTATTTGAATTTGAAAAGGGAGCGCGGAATTGCCAATATTTGAAATAAAAGATGCGGGAAAGCGCAGATATATCACTCCTAAATGAAAAGATAATTTGGACCTTTTCAGAAAAACTACATAAACAGAACTTTAGAAATACCACAAAAAATAAAACAAATACACAAAAGGCACTATAAATAACATAACGGAAGAGTGGAAAGGCGTTTTTTGTCAAAAACTCAGATAGCAGCTGCTGTGGAAGCTTCTTGTTTTGTTCCAAACTGAGATATACGTCAGGTTCTACAGATAGTAATAGTGACTAAATAGTGTGCGATACTAGAATCGTTTGAGTAACCATTTAAATGACTTAGCAGTAAATTTGATTTTTGCCCGACCAGCAACAAGATTAAAGCATCATGGCCCACTACAGTATGATCGAATAATTTGTTTTCTCGTGAGGCCTACGTAGTTGTTTGTATTCGCTAAATTGAAATTATTAATAGCAGTTCCATGGCCATCTAGTCTAGAGCGTGAAAGTATTCGCTCATGTGGTACAACATTTTGAGTACTTTCTATTAAAACTTGATGTAGACCTAAAGTAATAATATAATATCAAATTGAAGCAGTGGCGGCTTGATAATTGTATTTGGTGGGCCTTTAATTTTTAACAATTTATTACTAAGCAAAAAAATTATAATGAGTCACCTATATTCCTGCGATGTTTTAATCCAAATATAGCATTGACTTTTAATTTTAATAATCCAAAAGAATACATCATATACATAGCATAAAAATTATTCAAACACAACACAAAATGTACTATTACTACCGAAAAAAACGAGACAAAATTTTAATTGGCAACCGAGATGTGAATAAATTTTAAATTATATCAAGACTCTCACTGTCAATCATGCCTGCGGAGAGTATTAAATCTGTTAAACCCGAATTCTCATTGTTATTCAAGAAGTTATACCGATAAGAACTAACTTATTACCAAAACAGTGCTCTGAGTTGGAATGCAGTCATTTTTAATGTCTAATATAGGATTGCAACACATTCGTTTATGGGAAACACCGGATTGCGTTACGTTTTCGGTTTATTGTTTGTAAAGCAGCCCAACAGTTTACTACCTTCTCGGCTACAACGCAGTTACCCTTCACATTACATTGAAACTGCTCACTTCAATTCTACTGCTTTAGCGTTTTCACCCATAGATACCATATAACTTCGGACTCTACTTCGAATCGCCCTCACCAGCTGCCAGCCGCTCGGTACATTAATACGAGTGTGTTGAAATATAACTCGTTTCATGTTGGCAGCTGATAAAATATAAGTATAGAAGACTTACTCCCTAATGCCATATAGACGGAAAGCCAGCGACAAAAATAGGTACGTCATTTCATTAAGAAAATAGCCCATGGTATTATACTTTTTTAACATCGCTGATAATTGATTTGAAAGTCCTGACAACCTCGAATTTGACGTAGACTGACAGTGCTACCAACAATCAACTTCAGAACTGTCAAACATATAATACGTATCACAGGTGACTCTTATTACAAATTTATTCGTTCTCTCGGTATTTCACTTTCTGTGGTCCTTGAGAAAAGTATCCCCAGTAGACCATATTTAGTTACGTGAAACTGGCCTGACAAAATGTCAGGTATACTTTTTAAGATTAGGTTATAATTTTTGACATTTGACAAATACATGTATAGCTAAAAATGTTTGTCAAAGATCAAAAATTATAACTTAATTTAAAAAGGATACCTGACATTTTGTCAGGTCAGTTTCACATAACTAAACATACGTTTCCGAAGGAACACGTGAAATAGATATATTTCTACTTCTTTCCACCATCTAAAACCACACAGACTTCGGAATTAATTATCAGCGACGTTAAGAGATTATAATAAGATGAAATATTTTCTTAATGAAATGACATAGGTAACTATTTTTGTCTTTGGCTCTTAAACTAATATAGGCTGGAACAGACAGCTGCGAGGCTAGCACCCCTGCGCCCCTAAGGAGCAGCCGCCACTGCGTTAATTCTTAATCGCCACGGTGTTCAGCTTCGCTGCGTTATTACTTACACTGTTAACCGAGTCATTATCTACATTCTAGAAATAAACCCATGTATAGCTCATGATTGTCAATATAGAAAACGTATTTAAGTGGCATCAATATTTTCGCCTTTTAAGTAGAATACAGAATGATTTTACCATAGTTGAGGAGTATATGATTGGAAAAAGTAAAAAAGGAGTAGTTGAAGTTATCAGAATTTGTAGCTCATTAAGAACACCATAGCTATTATATCTGTATCTCTAAGTTGAAAGATTCCCAAAATAAAAAAATCTGACAGAAAATACATAGAATTACAACCTGACAGCTACGTTTCCTCCAGAGCATATCCGAATTAGAGAGAGAGAGAGAGAGAGAGAGAGAGAGAGAGAGAGAGAGAGAGAAAGCGAGAGCCCAAATTACAAAAACCAAGGTGAGAAGATGGAACCGTTTTATCAATACTTCGTCACAGTGTTGGGATGCAGTAGTTTTTGCCATAAGCTCCTTGCGAGTACACTCCTTAGGACGCCTACAATGTGACATTTTTTTAAAGGTGACAATGGATAGGAATTTCTATGTTGAGAGTACTTCACACGGTAGTTTTATACAGAAAGTTGATGGAATCAGTAACATTTTCTACTTAATGTAGGAGTAACACTAAAATCGTTTCAAGTGAAGCTGACGTTGGAACAAATTTGGATGATAAAAATTCTAACTATCTCTAGAGCATCTGACAAGCATTTTTTTAAATGTAAAGGTATTAAAATTTACTGAAAATTTTCGGACCACAGTTTACATAGTTTGCATTGTTTCAGTTATTATTGGTCTCGTAGGTGCAAAACAGCAGCGAATTTCTGAACTTGTGAATTAGAAGTATAGACAATTTTAAAAATTTAAAAAACAGCTGTTAGTGTAACAAACAATACATTAGGAGAAGTTGTTAATAAATACAACTTTTCTGAGTAACCACTTTATTTTCAACTTATCATTTGCGTGTCAGTGGTTGAACTGACCACCGAAGATTTTAAAATGACGCACCAGCAACCCTCCGACAATGAGCGAGTGCGCCCGAAATACAAAACTGGCAACGAAAATACACAAACTTAATATTATACAAAGAAATAGAAATATGTTACATTAACTAGTCTAAACATACCCCCCACCTTGAAGAACTAAACTTCAAAACGCTGTACAGTTACAATAATGATTAATCAATCATACATATATACAAAAATCGAGAATCTTTAATAACACAACATAGAATAAAGTCTTTAAAAATCAGTTAATCGTCATTAATGGGTAACACACACAGTTTAGCTACCGCACGTTTTTGTACGCCACCAACACTTTTCACAGTCACCACTCGGATTATGCCATCAGAGCCGGGATGCACCTCCACAATTCTGCCAAGGTGCCATTTCAGGGGAGGCACATTGTCCTCGCGAATGACGACCATTGCGTTGGGCGTAATTAAATTTGCGCTGTTGGATCGCCATTTAGTTCGCACTTGTAGTTGGCTAATATACTCCTTGGACCACCTAGCCCAAAAGTGCTGAGCTATCTGCTGCACCCTCTGAAAGTGAGATAGTCTTGCTGGCTTAGTGTCAACAACATCTTGATCTGGAACGCTGAATAAGTTTCTCCCTATCAGAAAGTGAGCTGGAGTGAGAGGATTTAGGTCAGAAGGGTCATTTGACAATGGGGAGAGAGGTCTAGAATTTACCACTGCTTCAATTTGAATTAAAACTGTATTTAATTCTTCATATGTTAGTAGTGCAGTACCAATAACGCGTTTTAAGTGATATTTTATTGTTTTTACACCTGCTTCCCAGAGACCTCCGAAATGCGGAGAGCGTGGTGGTATAAAGGACCAGGAAATACCCTTTGAGGCTATTGCATTATCAAAATCCTTACTAGTGCATTCAGAATTTAAATCTCTTAAAAATGATTTTAAACAAGCATTTGCTCCAACGAAATTGCTGCCATTAATTCAATTGTAGTTGCAACGCGGCATTCAGACAAATACTCAGTGGAAGTCTGATAATTTTCAATTGCCCCACCGGGCCAGCAGCTAGGTAACTGCCTTAGCCAACCTGGGCCGTGCCACCAAAGTTTTGAGCCAATTAATTTATTTGGTCTAATACCGCGTGATAGGAGGTCAGCAGGATTGTCACCAGAGCTAATATGCCGCCAGTCAGACTGGCCTACCAAATTTTGAATTTCCGAAACCCGATTGGCCACGAAGGTTTTTAGGGTATTTGGAGCTGACTTAATCCATGCTAGCGTAACTGTCGAATCGCACCAATACACCGTAGCGTCAAACTGCATTTTTATGGCTGCCTTGAACTTATCAACAAGCCTAGCAAGTAAAAGAGCTCCGCACAGTTCTAAGCGTGGTATGGAAATGGTTTTTAACGGTGCTACTCTAGATTTAGCACAAGCTAATTTAACATGTACGTTTCCTAACGCGTCCATACTCCGAACGTAAATACAAGCGCCATAAGCGACCTCAGACGCATCTGAAAAACAATGAATCTCAATGCTCGTTGCGTCGTGGATGATTACTTGACGCGGTATCTCTATTTGCTGCAAAGCTTTTAGTTAATCTTGAAACTGTAGCCACTGAGAATGCAAATCCATAGGAACAGATTCGTCCCATGATAAATTATATTGCCATAATTTTTGCAGCAAGATTTTTGGTATTATGACAGCAGGACCTAGGAGCCCTAAAGGATCAAATATTTTAGCTGTAGCGGATAAAATATACCTTTTGGTCACGGAAGTTTGCAATTCATTTGCCTTGATGCTATAATTTAGTGTGTCTGATTGCGGTAGCCATAATAAGCCTAAAGTTTTTGTGTTTTGATCGGGACACAACTTCAGGGCGCTAGAATCTCCAGCATTGGAGGCAGGTATATCATGTAAAACTGAAGGTTCGTTTGATATCCATTTTCTGAGATCGAAACAACCACGTTGGAGTATCAAAATGATTTCATTTCGAATAACAATTGTTTCTTCGATGGAATCTGCACCCGTAAGCAGATCATCGACATAGAAATCATTTAAAATTATGTTAGATGCTCGAGGAAATTCGCTTATGCTTTTATGCCCTAACTCTTGAAGACACCTAATTGCCAAGAATGAAGCCGCGGCAGTGCCGTACGTAACCGTGTTCAAACAGTAGTCCGCCAATGGGTCAGTAGGGCTTGATCGCCATACAATGCGTTGCAAGTCTCTTTGTTCGGGCTGAATAAACACTTGCCTGTACATTTTTGCTATGTCAGCCGATAGAGCATATCTATATTTGCGAAATCTGATTAAAATGGAAAAAAGGTCATCCTGAATGACCGGACCTACAGCTTGAAGATCGTTCAAAGAGATGCCTGTGGTTGATTTCGCGGACCCATTAAACACGACCCTTAACTGGGTTGTTAGGCTTTCTTCTTTTATCACGCCATGATGGGGCAAGTAATACGAAACGACACTATTTTCTACATTTTCTATCTTGCTCATGTGACCCATCATCTCGTATTCACTCATGAATTTGACATATAATTCCTTAAGTTTAGGATTTCTCTCCAACTTTCGTTCAAGGGCGTAAAATCTCTTAACAGCTAGTAATTTTGAATCGCCTAATTTATTCGATGTTTCCTTTAGCGGAATGGAGACATAGAATCTACCATTCTCGTCGCGAGTAGTAGTGCTGGTGAAATTCCTTTCACAAAAACGCTCTTCGCTTGAAAGCGCCTTGGTTACGCAACATTCCTCTAGTTCCCAGAATTTTGCTAATTGTGCTTGCACATCTAGACTACTACTTGCTATATTTAAATTGCAATAAACATTGTTACGATTATTAGGCTGACAATTTAAAGGACCGGCTAATATCCATCCTAGCCTCGTTTTTTGCAACGTTATCCGATTTCCACCTAGCTTAATTTGTCCCACACAGATTAATTGCCAAAAGATCTCAGCACCTATCGGAACTTCAATTTCACTTGATATTGTATTGTCAGCTAATTTAATATTCGGCGGAATTTGCAATGAGGCTGAGTCGAACGAGTAGCTTGGAATATTTCCAGTTATTTTTGGGACTACTATACAAGAGATGGTGGTTTTAAAATTGCCATAGCTTGAGTGCATACTGAGTTCCGCTTTGTGTCGAATTTGGGTGGACAACTGGTTTATACCCGTTACCGCTAAATCAATATTAGTTTTTTGTAAACCTAATCGCTCACACAAATTTTCAGTTATAATATTTGACTGGCTACCCGAATCTAATAATGCACGACAATTATAAAGAGAGCCAGATTTGCACTCAACACGAATGATCGCCGTTGATAGTAACACTTGCTGCTCGTAGCCATTCATAATATGACTTGTCATCGACGAAACTGCATTAGATTCTTCCTGACTTATCTGCGCTGTTTGCGAATGACTGGAGCCTGACGCTTCTACACTATTTTGAATGACTCCGGAGGGAAAACTTTGATTTTCTGAATTTTGAGTATTTAAATGTAGGAGTGTATGGTGCTTTTTCCTACAATATCTGCAGCTTGATGCCCTACAAAAATTACTGGAATGGAAGCCCTTTAAGCAGTTAAAACAAAGTCTTTTGTTTTTTGCCTCTTGTATTCGAGACGCTATCGGAAGTGCTTTAAACTGTTCGCAATTATAAATGCTGTGCGAGTCTTTGCAAATGACGCATTTAGGCTGCTTAACTGCATTTTCATTAGTGGCCAAAAATGAACTTGCTGTAGAATTGTTAAATTTGGTTTTAAATTTGTTAACTTTCAGTTCACTGGCCTGAGTAACATTAAGAGTTTCTAACAGTTCGCATTTCGACTTCAGAAACGTTTTTAAATGCTCCATAGTTGGAAAATCACCTTCAATTTTCTGAGCCTCCCATTCACGTTTAGTGGCGGAATCAAATTTAGCACTAATTAAATAAATCAATATGGTATCCCACGCTTCTACTGGTTGACCTAACACCTTTAATGCCCTTAAATGTTTAGAAATATTGTCAAGGAGCTGCCGTAACAAAATATGGGATTCCTTTGCTATAGATGGTAAATTAAACAATAGCTTAATATGGTTATTTACAATTAGCCGCTTATTGTCGTACCTTTCAAGCAATAAATTCCACGCAATGGGATAGTTAATATCGCACACTTGTAAGGATTGAATTATTTCGCTTGCCTTTCCCTTCACGGAGCCCTTTAAGTATAGAAATTTTTGAACATTTGTAATAGTTTCGTTATCATGTATTAATGATTTGTATAAATCTCTATACTCTAACCAATGCCCGATATCGCCTTCAAATTCAGGCAAATTTACTGTTGGAAGACGAACTTGATTTATAATGCCGGAATGGTCGAGGTTGCTACGATTTGAATTATTTGTTTGTTGCTGCAAGGGGGTGCTTTGACTGTGTTGCTTTAGAAATGTTTGTGCCAAAGATAAATTTGTGTAATACAAACATTCAAAGCTTTCTCTTTCATCTGAACTAGCAACAACTTCTTCAGACTGAAGCGATTCAATTTCATCTTGCACTATATTAAAATCAGCTATAATGGGTTTTATTCCCGAAATTCTCATTTCTAATTGGGAAAGAAATGCTTCATCTGGATTCGTACTGCTTAAGGCTGAATTAATATAAGTTTGAAACCTCGTGAGTTGGGCTTTAATAACACCACGTTTTCGTATTAAGTTCGCTAAATCTTCCATAATTTCAAAGTAATTGCAGCAATGGTAATGAGGAATAAAGAAAAGTAGGATAAATACGATAAGGAAGCTCACTTACTTCTTAGCCTCTTTGTTCTCAGCGCAGGGTTGCTACCTGCGGGCGGGCTTCTTTGTTGTCGATTTGCACCCGGAAGCTGATTCACGCTGCTAACTGCAAGTACAGGCTGGTGCCAGATGCTCCAAGATGCTGCTTGCTGGGCACAAAGGGATGCTAACTGGACGTTGACCCAAGGGCTATGGACAAAGGAATGATGCTCCGGCGTCGCCTTTTGATTACGTATTAATTTAATACTACTTGGGGATGAATCGCTGATGCTTCCACGTAGTCGCTCGAAAGATGAATTTAGAAATCGACGCGCTGGTATTCGTACAGGCCACGGATTTCAAACACTTGGCGAATTTGGTTTATCGACGGTAAATTTAATTAATTGATTACCGGATAAACTCTTACACACACACTACACATAGTTCTTATTAATTCGACTGCGAAGGACCAAAATATGTTAATAAATACAACTTTTCTGAGTAACCACTTTATTTTGAACTTATCATTTGCGTGTCAGTGGTTGAACTGAACACCGAAGAATTTAAAATGACGCACCAGCAACCCTCCGAAAATGAGCGAGTGCGCCCGAAATACAAAACTGGCAACGAAAATACACAAACTTAATATTAACAAGGAAATAGAAATCTGTTACATTAACTAGTCTAAACAATATCTAATCTGCTCTTTGCTGACGACATAACTCTAATTCCAGCAAGTGACGAAAATATGGTTGAGGTAATTACTGACATGAAAGGAAAACCTAAAGATGCGATCTCAAAATCAACAAAACTAAAACAAAAATGATGATTATACACCTGTCAACCAAGCGAGGCGTTGAACGAATAGAGAGTAGTCGATACATTCGTATATTTAGGATCTACCATCAGTAATAATGGCAGTTATAAATCAGAAATTAGAAGAAAAATTGCGATGGCCAAAACGGCAACGATAAGACTCACAAGGAAATGGAGGGATAGATCAATAAATAAAAAGCTTAAGATGTAACTTATCAGCATCTTGATGGTTTCCATATGTCCATCTGGTGTCTAAAGTTGGACACTTCGATCAGATAGTAGGAAGAAAGTAGATACCTTTGCAATGTGGTGTTGGAGGCGTATGCTCAGCATACCGTGGACGGCCCAAGTCATCAAAATTTTGATAATAGCAGAACTTACGTATCAAAACTAGGCTGCATACAATGTGTCTTCAAAGAATTCCGCAATGTTTCGATACGTAGAGGTAAAGGTAACCTGGAGAGACTAACAATAACGAGTGTCGAGAGAGAACAAGTCGAGGGCGATCTCCCACAAGATGGGTGGACTAAATACAATATGTCATCAGTACCGCCTTTAATGGCGCACTAAGAAAAACGGTGAATAGACATCGGTGGAGAGATTTTCTCGAGTTAGCAACGAAAGAAATCTGGCATTGGTTCCTTCTTCTTCTTCTTCTAAAATTGTCCTTATCCTCTTGGGGAGTCAGATATCGGCGTCAATTGCTTTCTTCTGTTATTCGTTGCTTCGCATTCCCATTTCGTTTAAGGTTGTCCCCTGCCGACTCTTATTATTTTATTCTTTCTACCCAGGATTTCCTTTGACTTTATTTTTTCTCCTCGTTTCTGTCACTTTTCTTACTAATATCTCGGTATCCATTCTCATTATATGTCTATAGCAGTTTAGTTGTTTGTTTTTCTCCCAGCCCCTTATACATCTTTGGTTCTGTTTTATTCTCACCGCAATGTTTTGAAGGCTTCTTCTACTTTTTCTCTGGTTATTTTTACTGTCTGTGCGGTTGATACTTAACTTAGTTTATCAGTTGTATGCACTCTATTTTGTTATTTAGCTTCTGCGTGTTAATACATTTTTTCCATGCTTGGCTTTTTCTTTTAGTTCTGTTGGTCACCACTTGGTTCTGTTACGACATAATATTTCTGCTTTTGACATAGTATCTGAACAGAATTGCCTGAGAGGCTGCTTCAGGATTCCGTTACTTTGCGCTGATTCTATCCGTCAAGCACGTAAACAAGACTGTGTTTACGTTTTAAACCAATGTAGTCAATGGTACTTGAACGGACGACAGTAGAAACCACTCCTGAGATGCAGCCTCACATCTCGACAGTATTATGGCTTGGTATAGGAGTGGCGACGTAGTGAATGAATCAAACATTAAATGCAGATTGATTTATTATAAAAAATAAACTGGTATTTATACAAAACTAAAAATGCTTAACGAAGTAACAATATCAAAGTTCATATATACAGTTTACTGGGCCAGAGTGTTTAAGTTACAAAACAGCAGAGTAGCAATTGTGCAGTTTTTTATTTCCTGCTAGAGCGAAGGTCGCCCGTTGAACAAAACTGTTGTAGGTCGGTATTGTGCATGGAGTGCAGAATTGCATTTTTCCTGGTCTTTAACTCGTCTGATTGCGTAATAACACTGGCTTTTAAATTATGAATAATGTTTCGTAAATTTGGACTGAAATATATATTTTTAATCTAATTTAAACATATTAAATTTAGTAATTATGAGGCAAAGACTGGTGATTGCAACATTAAATTTTTCTTGCTAATAAATGGGAATTGCATTTAAAAACGTGCAACTGGATTTCGTAAATTTTAGAAAATAAAATTTATGTGTGTTTAAATCAAGTTTAAACGTATTGCCAATTTTAGACTGAAGAAAAAGAAAAGGAAAACCATATTGTTTCTTCCACATTAAGGGTTTTTAGAGGATATTCTTCTACGGCTGACTGGCGTTGTTTGGATTGATGCTTCCTTCGGTTGATCCTTTTCCGAATGTAGTAGAAAGCTCCTATTAGAATAGCCCCTTCCCATAGGCTGCCTGTGATCCCGCTGGATAGATAGGAGTGATGGCGGATGGTTTCCCATGTTACGTCTTTTAGACGCTGTTGATGATTCTTCTGGATAGGTAGTAGAAATGTCGGATGGCTCTCCATGCTACTTCCTTCAGATGATGTTGCAAGTTTAACCGAGAGGGTTGTAAATCCTCGAAGTGGTTCGGTCGCTGCAACACTGGCTCCTTTGCTATTTCTGTAAAAGAGCTTTTGTGTTATTGTATCGTTAAAGAGGTTACCAATTGGTTTGGAACATCCCGACAACGTCCATCGGCTGCCTCTTCCTTTGGAGACGAACATTATATGAGTGCATACGATAATTAATATCACTCTTGCCGAGGTTAGCTGTTTTAGAGGATGCCGCATCGGTATTCCACATTGCGTGTTTTCGGTAAATTCCCTCGCAGACTTTAATAAGCCGTCTTCTTGATTCCATCTTCTACGAGGGGCTAAGTGCTTAGCGAACTCGGAGGTTTGCTCGCTTGCTGCATCTCTTGATGCCATTTCTTGATGCCACCCTCCACTAGGTGCTATGTTTTTAGTGAGCTCGGAGGGTTTCTCGTGTACTGCAATTCTTGCCGCTGTGTCTTGTTGCCACCCTCCACTCGGTGCTAAGTTTTTAATGAACTCGGAGGGTTGCTTGTTTTCTGCAATTCTTGCTGCCTTTTCTGGGCTCGTTCCTCCACCGGGTGGCACATTTTTGGTGGACTCGGCGGATTTCTCGATTGCTGCAGTTATTGCTGTAACTTCTGGGCTCCGTCCATTACCGAGTGTCAAGTTTTTAGTGGGCTCGGAGGTGTTGTTGTTGGCAGCAGTTATTGCTGCAGCTTCTTGGCTCCATCCATCGCTAGGAGCTGCTGTCGAAGCATCTGGAGGAGTTCCAACGATTTTTTCGTGGCCTGCAATTTCTGGACTGCATCCACTGCTTGGAGCTGCTGTAGGAGTTTCAACGATTTGTTCGTGGCCTGCAATTTCCTTTCCTTTCTGTCCATCGACTTTGTGAATGGGAACTTCCTGAATGGGAACTTCGTGGATGCGGACTTCATGAACGGGGATTTCGTGAGTGAGGACTTCGGAGGTTCCACGCACTTGGTGATTTTCTTGTGGATGAGAAGATGCTACCTTTTCACATTCGATGATAACAGGATGTTGAACTTCCGTATTCTTTATATTGGCAGCTGCGACTGCTCGTTCTTCCGCTGTAGGATCGGTTGTTAATATTTTCTTCACCTGCTGGATTGTTTGCTTGTCATTGGTAGGTGAACTTCGGAACTGACCACAGCTTTTGATGTAGTGACCTCCATGATTAAGAGTTTCGGAAGCTTTGATTTTCTGCGGTTTTTCCTGTACTGATTCTGTGAATTTCTTTTCACGTACCTGATATTTTGGGGAAAATGTTCTTTGTGTGGGTACTTCTTCTGTGTCCCAGAATTTCTGCAACTGATATTCTTCTCCAATTTCGGCAACCATGGTGTTGACTTTAATGCTGTCGTTATGCTGTCTTCCAATGGTTCCAGATAATACCCAACCCAGTTTGGTATTTTGTCCCAAGATGCCATCCTTTGTTTTAGTGATTCCTTCTAGAATTATTTTTGAATATTCTTCGGCTCCTAGAATTATGTCTATGGGGCCAGGTTGGTTGAAGGTTGGATCGGCGATGAAAATATTGCTCCAGGAATTGATATTTATGTTTGGGATAGGGGATGAAGGTATGGCTTTGGTAAGTTTGGGAAGTATTAGTAAATTGACAGGTAGGGAAAAGTTACTTGAAAATCTAGGTGTGATCAAACCTGGGATTTTCCATTTGGCAATTTTTGGCTCGCTGTTCCCGATTCCTGTGATTTCAGCTCGAACTTTGGTCCTAGGTAACGCCAATAATTCGGCTGATGCTTCCGTGATGAACGACCCCTGAGACCCGGGATCTATTAATACTCGTAGTAGATGAGTCATCCCGGATGCTGCCTTTACTTGAACCATTGCTGTGGCAAGTAGAACTTGGCTCTCCTGTGCGCCTAAATTGGCGGTGATGATGTCCGACTTCGGCTTCTTTTCTGGAGCGTTGGAAGTCTTCATAGCTGCTGCATGAGCTGACGTTCTCATCCTTTGGGCAGGGAGCGGCCTTGATGGTGGCTGCGCCTTATGAAGCAGTGTATGATGCGGGAAGCGACAGATCCTACAATTAAAATAGGCACGACATGGTATATTTGAATCGTGCCGCAAGCATCGATAGCACAATCGATTGGTTTTTACTGCTTCTAGTTTTTCATGGGTAGGTAGCCTCTGGAATTGGCTACAGTTGTCGATGTAATGATCTCCATGGCACAGCTTGCAATTTAGGGATACGGAAGCGTAATTCTTCTGTGGTCTTTCCTGCGTGGGCTTTCGAGCTCCATCTATGGATTCTAGGGATTGGAACCGCACTTGCAGGAAAGCCATTAAATTTTGGTGATCCTGGACTTCATTTGGACATTGAAGCGACTGTTCATATAATTTTTTGGTTTCAGGATCCCACTTTCGAGCGATAACTCTGTTAATCCACGGACCCCAACTGTCCGTGGAGATGCCTAAATTTTTGATTGCCTCCACACATTCCTTGATGGAGTCGTGCAATCTTTTTAACCCTTGGGCTGACTCTTTGGAGAGGACCGGCAGATCGAATATGGTATCTAGCAATTTAGTTAAAATAAGGCGATTATTTTGATACCTTTGTTGCAGCAGATTCCAGGCGGTGTTGTAGTTTGTTTGGGTAACAGCTAGATGCTGGATCAGTCGGCTTGGCTCTCCCTTAAGATGCGTCTTTAAATATTGCATCTTGATGACATCGTCCATATTCTGGTTGTCATCTACTAATTTAGTGAACAGGTCCTTGAAAGTGGCCCATTCCTCATAATTTCCCTCGTATATATGGGAATTTTGACTTGAGGAAGCGAGATGGCTGCTGCTTGCTCGTTCCTTGTTGGCGCTTGCAATAAAATAATTAAATTTCTATACCTGTCTTCCAACGTAGTATATTCAGGACTGAAGTGCATTTGTTCTGAAGCCATGTCGTTTGACATAACTTCTTCGTCCATCTCGACCACACGATCCCATTTTTCTCTTAATTCCCTTGTCGTGATGGCGGGCCTCCCTAATTCTTGTGTTAGTTCGGCGTCGTCCATCGCTTGCTTAAAATTCTGAATCCGAATCTGCAGTTTTCGGATACGAACCTTTTGCTCGGGGTTGGCCACCATTTCCTCTTGCGTTCTGCTTACGGAGGGGTTGGAAATTTCCGTTGTTTTTGAACAGCTCTGCAAGTAACTTTTTGCTTCGCCGTATATGGCTTTAATTTGGTCGTAATACCCTGTTTTAAAATAATTATGAGTTGGAATACTTAGCTGCCCCATTTCTGCGTGATTTTTAGTTGCAGGGTTCCAAAGTTCGTCCAGCGTTTTGTTGCGACCGGCGATGTAGGCTTCATTTTTTCGGCTGGCAGGGTCCTTTTTGCTGTTGGATAATATTTGCTTTATCTTCTGCGCGAGCTCTTCTTGGGCGATAGCTAAGTTGTTGAATTCCTCCATGTTGTTGGCCATTTTTTGGGAAATGGGTGGTTGGCAGATGTTGTCTTCTTCTCGGGATGTGTTTTTTCGTTAGTTGGAGACAGATCCGGCTCGAAGGACCATGAACAGAATTGCCTGAGAGGCTGCTTCAGGATTCCGTTACTTTGCGCTGATTCTATCCGTCAAGCACGTAAACAAGACTGTGTTTACGTTTTAAACCAATGTAGTCAATGGTACTTGAACGGACGACAGTAGAAACCACTCCTGAGATGTTTCAGATTTTCAATCATTTATCTATGCTCGTATTGTTTTTGTTCTTTCAGGGTCTGTTAGACTTTGCCTGTTTCCCTTTGGTCTTCTGACTTCTTCTTTTAATTTTTGTATACTATTTTTTGTCTTTCTTTTCTAGTTTTAATATATCCTACAACTAGTCGGCAATTGGAACATACCTCTGCTTCTGAAACGGCTTTAATTTCTTTTATATCATGTTGGAAGTCTCTTATATGTAACGATACTTTTTGCATTTCTCTCTACTGCTATGCCGAATTCTATCGTTCTTTTTCCATTCTTACTGTGACTTGTTTCTATGTATTCTGCCACTAATCCTAGGCCCCTTTTTGTCTTTTCCTACTCTAGAGTGTTGCTCTTCCATGATTATTATTTCTTTCTTTTTCTCTTTCATGTTGTCTAATGTCTGTTGTAGTTTATGCTAAAATGTATTTATTGTGTTTTCTTTTTCTCCTTCAATTGGGGCGTATATCAGTATCAGGTTTACTATGTCATGTAGCATTATTGTTATTGCTATTATTCTATAATGTATTGCTTCATATTTAATTAATCTTCTGTTCAGTTCTTTGCTCATTACAAAACTTATTCGTTCTTTGACTCTTGTTCTTTTATTTACTCCTGAGTAGTAAAGTGTGTAGTGTGTATTTTAGCGCTACCCTAATCTGTTTTATTTCTCTCGCATATACTAGCACCTGTATTTCATATCACCTTCCCATTTAGTGTGTTTATGTTCCACGTTCCTAATTTTATATTTTCCACTTTCTTAGTTTGTGTAGTTGGTTTGGTTTTCATCTCTTCTCTTTCCATCCATTTATTTTTTCCTTTCTCAAGAGTTTTCATCTTTTTTTGCTTAGCTGATTTCTGTGTTTTCGTCCTTTCCTCAACATCTAGTTTTTAATATTTTATTTCTGTATCTTTCATTTCTAATTTGTTTTTCATTTTTCCCATTTACCTCTAAACCTTGAAACTTTACTTTAATTGCGAAAAAGCTCCTTCCACGATTTCTGCAAATCTTCACGTTTCAGGGTCCCTGACAAAAACCATATTTTCTCAATTCTTTCCGTCCGTCCGCCCGCCCGTCTGCCTGTTTGTCTGCCAATCTGTCAATCCGTCTGTCTGCCTGTTCGTCTGTCGGCAGTATTGCTCAAACACTGTCTGTTGAAGAAGTTTGATCTTTTGCAAGCAGATTATATATCTACATGTCACTAAACCGAATACACTTTTGGTCAAATATATACAGGGTGAACAAATTAAAAGACATTTTCTCTATTTTTGGTGCTATCAAGCGTTGTAATTGCTTTCGCAGGCATTGAAATCAAGTACGAATCCCACCGCCTGCAATATTGTTTAAATTTAAAAATTTATGTGATTGACATTACAAAGTGTTTCCTTTTATTGTTTTATTATTATTAGGACCGTTAAAATATTTTATTTGTTCCTCACTTGTAAACATAGTAACAAGTCACTGTATTAACCAAGAAAGTTTATTTTAACAAGTTACTAACTTGTAAAGTATTTACAAGTTAACTGTCAATTTTACAAGCGTGCTCATAGATAAATGATAGCGTGCAAAGCCAGAGTTGTCTTCCTTAGTATGTGTCATATTGATGAATTTAGTTGCTTGTCAATCTGACATTTTGAATAAATGGTAAATTTCTAGTTATTTACAAGTGAGGAACAAATAAAATATTCAGTAGTTATATCCCTAGTGCATTCTGTATATTCGAGTATTTCTCGAGAACGCAAAGCGTTCGAGAGAAATACTCGAATTATACAGAATGCACGCGGGGAATATTGCAAGACTATTCTCCGAAGAAATATCATCCTTTGTATACCACACTATTCATTTTTAAGGAGTTTTCAGTTTTCTTTCTGAAATTTCTTGTGTACCTAGCTGGTTTGCGTTTCTTCCCGCAAATACTCGATATTGCACTTGTGCAAATACCCGGGTATTGCACTAGTGCAAAATATTCGCTGTATTCCACTCTGATTGGTTCAAATTTTGAAAATTGGTTGATGGGATTGGTTTATATTATCTGAGGGGAATAGTCAACAATACACGCCAGGTAACCATTTTTACTGCCTCAAGGATATGACAGGCTCGCCTAACGGCTCGCCAGTCATCCCAATCCTATTGCCAGTAAAAACTGTTTTACAGGGCTTGTAAAGTTAAATACTATTTACCCCTAACCCTACCCTCTAACACTTGACAGAATTATGGTGTGAGTAAGTACTAGGCAGCATTCCTTAGGGTTCTAAAATAATTTTCACAAAATTAATAATTTGGACACCAGTCGTTAAACACAATGTAAACCAAATTTATCTATTAAATCAAATCACCACCTACCTTGAGAATCTTCTTCATGCCTAGATAAAAAACGAATAGGTTTATGAAGACTTTTAAACAAGATAACAACTATAACCAGTAACAGTGGCAAACTTTAATTTCACCAACAAGTCAGTAACAAAAGTAAATTGTATACAATTAGCTCGCAAGCCTAGAATGGTTAGATAACAACATAAATCAGGCAAAGCCCGCTGCTTAATAACAGTAAACAAAATATAGGTAATGGGAGTCAACTCCAATACAAGTACAGTAACCCATGATAAGTGTGATATGTAGCAAATATTCACATTTGGATGCCGTGCAATCATGCAGCTAATTTTATGAAACGTAACTCACTTCGACCGGCTTGAAAAATTTATAAATTGAAATTATTGTGAGCCGGGTGCCCAAGCCGGGTGCGTGAGATTTTTACAAGGCACATACACTATTTCAGCTATCCATATGTGAAAACTGATAAAACTGCGTATTACATTAACACGTGGGGTTTTTATATTGAAAGGCTTTTGCTTAAAAATACGCAATGCTGTAACAGCAATCGCCCTTATCGACACAACCAATCAGAAGCGATCGCTCGGGAGAATATTTCTGCAAGACGCTGCAGTCCTGGGGGAATTATTTTGCACGATAGTTGTTTAGACTAGTTAATGTAACATATTTCTATTTCCTTGTTAATATTAAGTTTGTGTATTTTCGTTGCCAGTTTTGTATTTCGGGCGCACTCGCTCATTTTCGGAGGGTTGCTGGTGCGTCATTTTAAATTCTTCGGTGGTCAGTTCAACCACTGACACGCAAATGATAAGTTCAAAATAAAGTGGTTACTCAGAAAAGTTGTATTTATTAACAGATATCCTTTCACCCCCACCGATATCCCACATCTCCAATTCTCCAATTCATTATAAATTCCTCCTATACATTTTTAAAATTCGAGGATAGTTTGCAGCCTTGTGTTATCCCTTTCTGGACTGGAACGTTGAGAAGTGATAACATTCACCCTTGCCAAATTTCGTAAAAAACAACAAAATGGTATTTAGACCACCGAGCAAGATACCACAGGTTCTTCTTTCACCCAAAGATTAATCTAAAGGTCTTTATAGAGTCCCTTGCTCCTGTAATGCTGTATATATTGGCGAAACACGACGTTCGATAAAACCCCGTATCCCTGAACACCAGCCCTTTCTTCCATGTGGAAAACTCTAATTTCTAAACCTCGCCCACTAAACCGCGCGGAGTCCCGACTAAATTTCGCCTTCCTCCTTCCAAACGGTAGAAACCAATCTGCGGTAGAAGAGTTTCGCCTCTGACGTGGTTCACACGTTGAGTTACCGTGCTATTTCGGTTCCCTCCTGATGAAACCCCTTATGAAAGTGAGGGAAACGTTGAGTTCTTCGATTTCAATAATAACACGGTTCAATCCCGGAAGCTGGTTGTTACATGTTGCACATTAGTTTTCAGTCTTGACCAAGTAGTATTTGCATTGTTATTGGCGTTTGTCTATGCATCCCAAATTGTTTTCAACTTCAATCGACAACTCCTCGAGGAAGGATGGGTATAATTTCACCCCTTTATTTCTTCTTTTACTGGCGCCATATAAAATCTGACCGGTAGTCGATGGTCACTTCCGCATTCTTGGGATTTTTTTTTACATTTCGTACTGACTAGTTCCACCTTTCATTTGTGAGAATATAATAGGTTTGGTTCCTATGTCAATCTAAAGAGCGTCATTTGTACAGTTGCCGCATATGGTGATGGAAGTGGCTCTTCATAATTGAATAGAATGCGTTCTTGCTTTTAATTTCCCTCCCCAAAATATTCCACTACTTTCCTTGGTCGATGATCATATCTGGTTTTATCGACTTTCACTTTGAAATCACCCAGTAGCATTACTATCTCCTAACATTGTCGATTTCTTCATAAAATTCCAAAATGTTTGCAGCCTTAGTAGTAGTAAGTTTCTTTGCACTTTTAAGTTTTGTTAGTTTTTGTCATCTTTGTTAGCAAATGCGTTTCTAATGTTTTTACTTTAACGAGATACTTATCACATGTGCCTACACAAATTTCTGGCCGCTGGTATCCTAAATTTCTCTCTAATCACTACATTCATTTTGTTAAAATTAATTCAATAGGTAAAGTAAATATATCTTGGCTATTTTTTTAGATCAGATACTTTTTCGAGGTTACCAGATGACTATTGGTTAGGCCGTCACACAAAGTAGTAAAAACACATTGGCAAATATTTCGTTTCTAATGTAAAAACGATTGCTTTCTAAAATTAACATCTTTTGAGTCTTTTGAAGCTGTGCATACAAATCAATTCATACAACTAATGATTTTGTGCGTTTCCATCTCTGTATGTTCATTAAATGCTCCCATTGCTGGACTTCTTTGTGTAGTGCAATAACCTTAAAACGGGTAATCTTGTATTTAATAGTTTCCAGAGCAACTTTTTATTTGCTTCTCAAACCCCTCCATACTTCCTCTTTTTCGATGTCGTTCAACGTTTATTGAGATTACTTTACTATCACTAGAACAATTTCTTGTCATTTGTATGTATTTTCTAGTACGCACTAATTACACCCAACCGACAAATACAAACTACGACGTAAGGTTGGGATGCATAAAAATACTATAAGAGTTACACTTAGGTTATTCTTCCGCTGTGGCCCGAAAATTGAAGACTGTTAAAGAAATTACATTATACACCAGGAAGATTAGTTGAAACCAAACAGAAAAACTTATTATAGCCGCCAACGAATAAATAAGAGAGTGCACCCAATACATTCCAAAGCTCTTGGACGATGATCGAACCGATCCTCCTGATTCAAATGGTATTCCTAATTATTGAAGCTATTAAAGGAAAATGAAGTGAAAGTCTTATCGCAACGTTTCAATGCCATTCAACCAAATTGACTACAATCAACACTAGTGAATATTCCAAAAAACAACAATGCGATAGATTGTGGAAACTATAGAACAATAAGCCTCATAAGTCTTCTTTCAAGATCCTTTTACTAATTGTTTACGAACAAATGTATCAAAACACGCTAGTTGTACACAGTGTGGTTTCCGAAAGCTTTGAGTACTAGAGAGGCGTTACTTAGTACTCACATACCGGTAGAATAGTGTCTAGACGTAAATCATTATATGATTATAGGGAAAGATCGCCAATTAAGTGAGCTACTAGAAATTCGGTATAGAAACTTTGGCTGGTGATACCTCAATAATGGCATTTCACAATGTATTTTTTGTTGTATAGTGGTCTGGTAGCAACTATCTACCAGCTTAGCAGTGAGTCCGGTGGGAACGTTTTTATGACCTAGGTCGGTAGCACTTACCAACCCCTGTGATTCGTGTTATACGTTTGGTAGTACCGAAGTACATTGTTGCTGGCACCGTTAGTCGATGTTAAATGGGAGGTTAGCAGGTTTGCGTCAGTCTCACACAAAGTGACGCAAAACCTAACCTCGAATTTAACATAAACAGCGTCACTAACAATAGACTTCCATAGTGCCCAACGTATAACAAGAATCACAGAATTATTAAAGCAAATAGTTTGAGATAATTCTTTAATAAAATCAAAATGGTTCTTGTTCTTGTTCAGTATACAAAAAAGAGATATGGAAAAATAAATTCCCCATCTTCGATCTCTTATTTCGAGAAAAGCTTAATGGTGCAAATCAAAATTGGCTATCACCTTTTGTTTTCGAGTTATAAAAGAAAGTTTGATATTTCAACTTTTCGTTTTGTGGCTGTATCTCGCTTATTTATGAAAATAGGGAAAAGTAATTTTTACGTTCCTCAGGCACTTTTTTATGCCATAAAGTTGCATTTTTTTATATGGAATTCATAGTTGGCTGATCCGCATACCTTTTACCACAGATAGCTGAAGAACAAGCGGGATTTATACCAGGAAAAGGAACAAGGGAGCAGATATCAAACGTACGTCAAATAATTGAAAAGTCACGAGAGTTTAATGTGGAAATGTACCTATGTTTTGTAGACTACAAGAAAGCTTTCGACTCTGTCAAGTGGAATCATCTTTGGAAGATACTCACAGAAATGGGCGTACCACCACACTTAACAAATCTCATACAAAGTCTATACAAGAACAATAGGGCAAAAGTAAGAATAAACAACACGCACTCAAAAAATTTTAGCACCCAGGCCGAAGTACGACAAGGATGTATTTTATCACCTTTACTCTTCAACATATATAGTGAATATATTATGCGACTGGTACTAGAAGAATGGGAAGGTGGAGTTGAAATCGGAGGCAGAAAAATTAACAACTTAAGATATGCCGACGACACTCTAATAATAGCAGCAAACACGGAAGAATTGAATACAATCATGCAAAGAATAGTAAACGTAAGCAGACAGTACGGCCTGGAGATAAACTCATCAAAAACCAAAGTTATGATAATTGACAGGGCGAATAACAACCAACCACACGTAAAAACTATAGCTGGGTACCAAGTAGAGATGAGTCGTTATTTCAGTAACGTTATTTTGGAACGTTATTTTACGGGGACGTTACGTTTCGTTACTCGTTCATTAAATAACTTGTTATTTTGTTAACGAGTACAATGGTACTCAGTTAGATACGGACAGTGGCAGTAGCGTTATGGAATTATAGATCGCGAGTTTTTGCACAACGTTACGTTAAAACATGCGAAGTCGTCGTTCCAAATATTACAAATGGAATTGAATAAATAAAGCATTAATAATTATTAATTACAGGGAGGTTTCGGTAGAGGGTTTTTAGCTTATAAACATAAGCAAATCTTGTAATTACTTATAAACATAACGTTGAGCTTACAAACAGCTATGCGATTACCTACTTTTTGATTTCAGAATAAAAAAAGTTCCAAATCACAGGTCTTTCTTGAACTCATTTCTAGTGCTAAATTTGTGACGGCAAGCACCCACACGATACTATAAAAATTTATATTAAAAATCTAGGTTTTGGCGAGTGAAGGGTGAATAGGTACTGTAAAATTATTTGGCTGGCCGGCGTTGTTTAGAGGAACAATAATACAATAAATAATGTGCACGTGCTGAAATATACAACAAACAGAATAAAAATGCAGACGCCGTGGTCTTCGATATTTGGGGCTTTCAGAGCGTTCGTTAGCATCAACGATAACAGCATTACTGGTCAGCCGTCACGGATGACTCACATTATTACGGAACGTCATGTGTATGTGCGTTTTATCAGTAACGTGGTAACGTTATATTTCGGTAACGGGAACGAATGTAACGTTACTAGTCAGTAGCAGTATTTCCCATCTCTAGTACCAAGTAGTAGAGCAGTTTATATACCTAGGGTCTATGATCACTAACAAGGGGGGGAGTGAAGCAGAAATAAAACGACGAATGGCAATAGCCAGAACATCAACGACGAAGCTCACCCGAATATGGAAAGATACAGCCATAACAAAGAAGACCAAAATGAAACTAGCAGAAACACTAATTTTCCCGATTGCTACTTATGCCTCAGAAACGTGGACACTTAAAATGTCAGATAAACAAAAAATAGATGCTTTTGAAATGTGGGTGTACAGAAGACTTCTACGTATACCATGGACGGCTCACAGAACAAATAAGTCAATTTTAGAAGAACTAAATGTAAAATTACGACTATCAACGAAAATTCAACGATCGTATTTGAGATATTTTGGTCACATCGTCCGACACGAATCAATGGAAAGACTTATGGTCCAAGGTAAAATTGATGGCCGTCGACCCAGAGGAAGATCTCCCACCAGATGGGTGGACCAAATGAAAAACCTGGTGGGGAAAAACTTACATGAAGCTACGCTATCGGCACAAGATAGGCAGTCATGGAAAGCAACCATTGACTCCGTCACATAATATCACCAAACCCTTCCGTGGGGTAAGAGGACTGAGGAGAGAGTTGGCTGATCCATCAAGAGAATGAATATTTTTCCGATTCCAGTGATATATATCATGTGGGGGAAGTGGTAGGGAGGAGGGGTCTTAATGGGATAGTGATGCGTAAGACATAGCCTCTCCTATCCAAACTTCAACCTCACCTTCGCATGGTAGACCCTGTTGTCATAAAAGAGGCTCTGACGACCGAGCATGGGAGGGATCACCCTAACTGCTTTCCATGCAGACAAGAAACAGCCGGCGTTTACGAAGAGGGAATAGGAAATGACTACCCTGGTCGCCTAAGCTGTACATATGAGGCCCTATCGTCGCAGATCCTCTGTGCCATAAAAACAACAGCAAAGCTGAGGGAACAGTTGAGTAAAGTCTACACATACCCTTTTTCTGTGACGTCATGTGTTATGTTAAATTATACATTGCAAACAGTTGACATCAAAAGAAAACTGACATATATATGACATTCGTATTGTCAAATTGGCGATAAGTTGGCACTGCTATTTTTCACTAGGTAATTTTTAGTTTCTCGTTTTGGTGCTACTTACAAGCTCTTATCTGTCACACATTTCAAATTTCAAATTAATTAATGCTAATTTATTTGCAAAGATTTCTTGTAATGGAGTATGTAGAAGGGTGGAGATGCACAACACTTACAATTAAACTTACTTGATTGTCTGATTCACTCACTAACTATATATTTTGATTTAAACAAATATTTAAACCATAACCTTAAGTTTCTTCTTTGACATTTTCGAACTTAATTGCTGTAGGTACAGTCTGAAAAATACGTTATTTTGCAAGTACAGTCAACAACTAGTTACTTAAAGTCTCTCGAAGAATTAAAATCGAATACAGCTGATGAATCGTCGTCATTAGTACTTATTTGATCAATATTAGAAGCGTCGCAAACTTTCATAGTATACCATGTTTCTTCAATTGCTTTTCTAACATGATTGACATAGTATTTCTGTGTGTTAAAAAACTCATTTACGGTAGGACTTGGAAAGAAAGATAGAAAATAGTCATGTCTTAACTTAAGTCTGTAGGTGAATGTCAGATTGTATTTTGCCTATGAAAACATCTTGTCAGGTCATTTTGTATTTTAATTAGCCACCTAGGCTTTAGGGCAGCGTGCCCGTATGTTAAACCCTGTTAGTTACTGATTTGGCTTCATCGCCTAATTCCATAATAATGATTTTGCACATATTTGGCCTCAAGCGCAGTATTTCTCGTCATCCGGGGCACCCCTTTGTTGGTACTTTGACAGTCGGGTGTTAACGCTCGCAGGATTTCCGAACCTTCTAGAATTTACGCTGTTGGTGTGACTGCGAGGCCTCGCGCTGTCTTTGTCACCGGAACTTATTTGTTTTATTGGGCGCATCGCCATTGGCTGTCGAGAGTCACGTGGTAACGCCGTTTTGGCTCACGCCACTTTCGGCGTCCGAACGCTTCTTGCTTGGGGGATTCAGCCGAGAGCCATCGATCTAAGAGGTCGGATAGTGTGTGTGTTTGTGCGGCGCTTCCGCCCTTGGCGGGGGCGTCAGCCTTTACCCGTCTCGTGCTGCTTCAGCAAGTATTTGATAAACTGTTTCGCCTTAAGGGGCAGTTCAACTCAGGCCATTGACCAAGGGAGGTGTGTGTGTGTCGTTAGCGGCGATCTTATTACGCCAAGGCGTAGGTGTGATGGAATTCCATGCCCGGTTCTACGTCGTCACGTAAGGGAGTGTTCCCTTTAGCTCGTTGTGCGAGGATTCCGTTGAGGTAGGACATCACTTGGGCTAGTTTGGCCGTCGTAGCGGCGTTTGTTGAAGCGCCAGCCTTTGTCGCCATTTTGGGCGCATCCAGAGCATTCACACGTCGGCCGTTTTAGCGGCGAATGAATTGCCACAGGCAACCTGTTTCCCGCCAGCTGGACCGCATGCCGATCTCTTGGGCCGTCACCAATAAAATTAAGGTATTTGTAACCATTGAATCATACTAACTTCTCGTGCGCGAGCTGTGCGCTTAATCATGTGAATAATTGCTGAACTCTTGGCATACGTGCTGTAAGGCGGCAACGCCAGTTTGGTCGCGGTAAAATTGCATGTGCGCTAACTTGATGTGAAATCTTGTGCACCGTTAAAAACGTACCCTTCGCATCTTAAATTGTTGTCGCGAAGTGGCGTCGCTTGCTCATTTTTGATCTAATCACTTCCCTCACTTGGGCTTTGCTGTGTTTGCCCAAATTATCATGTGAGCATTTTTATGAACAAACGTTCCCGTTGTGGGACTCATATGTCAAACTGCTTTTGATTTTGTACAGTTATGGGTGTTGTTTAGTAACAGTAGTGCGCCCATCAGCTGATGCTTATTTATAAGAATTAACGCAATGTTTGCGGCACGCTTTGCTGCCCCAATGTAAGATTTGAATAATAGACGCTTATCTAATTAAGAGACGCTTTATTCTTAGTCGCTTTGTGCATGTTCTGTTTCAGCGTGCTCCCATCATTGAGGAGATAAATGTACGGTGGAGCCAGTGAGATCAGAGCTTGCAGGTAAGCTTGGTGGTGACATTGTCGTGGCTGAAAAAGCCCCACTTGATGATCTAAGTATTTTTGCCATCACGAAATCGTTGTGTGAGTTTATAATTCACGAGTACCCCTATCGACGGAGTGTCTTGAATACTTCGCCCCCGTCTAACCGCCCAGGCCCGGTTATTCGGGTTAAGACAGGCTTGGTGGCGCCCTCTTTATTTTACCGTTATTTACCGACCCTCTGGCCGTTACCCTTAGATAATCTCGTTAAGAACCCGCCCAACTCCACTGAAAGTCTAGCCGGCCTATCTTGTTGCGGCTGGGTAGCGGCCTAGGAGAACTTTCGTCCCGATTTTGTCCATTATGGCACGCGCCGGCCGTTTCGTTGTTATATGAGCCGGGGCGGTCTCGTAAAGTCAGTTTAAGACCGTAACAATCTGCCACTGTGACAGGTAAAAGATTACACTGCATTAAGTGTACCTGTATCAAGCAAAAAGGAAAATAAGATGGCATTTACACAACGAGTATATTAATGATAACAGTCAATAAAAATTGTTTTTATTACGTGTTTTGTATATTTTTAGGCAAATAGTTTAAGATCAAGATAAAATTTAGTTCTCTCTGAGTAGTTCATTTGCTTCAATGGATGTATCAAGTTATGGCAAACTTCAATTTGGTCAAGGCACGCTGCGAATGAGTTTTTTTAACACACGATATTTTCGTTGCACTACGACCAAACCATTTCTACGAGTATTGTTCTAAATATGATATTATTCATACCAAGACATGCTTGACTTAAGCGTTTTAGCGCGGCATTTTAAATTTAATTTTGGACAAATGTCACATTGACAGCATTATAAAATAAGCCCTATTTAAAGCCGACGTGACCAAAACTTGCTAATTTTTAGTTTTGTCTAGTTTCTTATTACGTTACAGAAAAAGAGTAATGTCTACACCAGTGCTTCTCAAACTATTTAATGTGGCGGGTAGGTATTATTTTTACTAATTTATGACAGACCTCCACATTTATTAACAAATTAAAAAATAATGAAACATAGGTATTTTATTCATAAACTTGTAAAAAAACTACATATAAACATAAACAGTTCAACCAGCTTCGCACAACTCTGCCTTAATGTGATAAATGGGTTTACTTACTTTTGGTCAATTTCTCTATTGTTTTTCTTATGGTGTCTTCTAACGAAAATTTGCTACCATCAAAGCTATTTCAACTTTGGATACTGCTGCCTGGAACAGAGATCTTGTGCTTTTCCCAAACCATGCACGAATTTTTTTAGCCAGGCGAAATGGGGAATGAATCTTCATATTATTCCTATATTTTGGCGTGGTAGACTTACAACACAATCGAGTTGATTGTCGAAATCAACAATCGACTTCGCGGACCGGCAACATCTTGCTCACTGACCGCCACCACCGGTCCGCGGACCACAACTTTGAGAAACACTGGACTTTAGATAGCGGAACTACTCGGCTTCTTTTAGAGATGTGAATATTCACTCACTTCATGCACGTTTTACGCTTGCCTGAAACACTCACGTTCAGGCACGCTCACGCTCACGTTCACTGCGTGATCCTCCATTCACGACGTGACCCGCAGCTTTTATTTGAAAATTCAAATTTAGATAGAACAGAATTTTCAAATTTAAAACCAATAAAGGACCCGCAACAGAACTAAAAACTCTAAAATAAAATGTTTTGAACGTGACACAGTTTACGTGCCTATAGGTACAGACACGCGATTGATTGTAGACACAACATTCACACCACAACAGAGGTGCGAAGCTCCGTCGCTGCAGGCTGCCACACAAAAGTACGATGACCTGCAGCTCCAGCTTGGGGGGCACCCTGCAGTCAATTATTAGTTACTAAATATTTAACGTGAAATTAAGGTGAAACGTGAATCACGCCTTGAAAATTTTTACTCACATTCACCTCTCGATTTTCAAATATTACTCACGGTCACGACGAGACTCGCCGTGACCCCGCGTCACCCGACTGTTTTCACATCGCGCTCCCATCCGTACGTTCTTTACATTTACAGCTTACAACCAGAGATGCTAGCGCTTGATTGGAACAACATTTTACCCCGGAGTCAAAATACCCTCCCGTTCGTATCTCCGTCAGAGAGTGCCTGCTCGAGCGAATCACCCCCAAAATTCAAACAAAGTCGAAAACTTTAAGTTCGCTTCTTGGAATGTTAGAACACTATCAGACTCGCCAGCATCAAATCATGCAGAGAGAAGAACGGCATTTATCCAATGTACCTACTAAACGTAGACATAGTCGGCTTGAGCGAGGCTCTTCTTGGTCATGACGAAAGCATTACTGAGGAATACTACACCTTTTACTGGAAAGGTTATCTATCCTGAAACTGCATGCCGTGAGATTCGCGATAAAAAACGAAATATGTCAGACATTTTCTCAAGTGCCTTTCGGGATATCAGAACGGCTAATGGTACTACAGTATCAAATATCGGACAGCAGCTTCGTTAATGTTATTTCCGCTTATGCACTTACCATCGACGCATCATTGTACTGTGAGGTGACCTCAACGCTAGGATCGGAAGTAATTCTGAACTGTGGCCGTGGGTACTTGCCAAGAACGGAATCGAAAAAAGAACGCCAACGGCGAGTTGTTACTCACTAAATGCACCGACTTAGCTATTACAAATATCTTTTATTCAATACCTCTGAATAAACACCTCATAACTATAGCGATCCTAACAATCGCAATATCACTATTACATACAAGTGACCTTTTCACTCACATAATTCAACTAGGCAGTTTTGGTTTACGCAATAATGTTCAATGCCGTGTGATGCGTTCTGATGTGACCTGGCAACCGAAAAGGTTAAAACAAGCCGGTACTGTGATTCTAAATAGAAGTGAGTTTCTGAGTTTATTGGGAGCTGTAGATAAAATGTTGTACTGCACGCGTAGTGTTACGAGATATTACCCACACGGCGTACGACCTCGTGGGCCAAACATCTTCTCTAGTGGGTAATATTCACATAACACTACTTGTGTACGAAATAACTATTTCATACTCAAAGTAACCTGGTGTTATCCTAGATCACATCACTGGCATATGTTTGACTACACGTATTATGTAGTACGTAGAAGAGACCTTCGAGACATAAAATTAACGAAGGCTAGCGTTGACGTTGAATGAAAACTATTATAAAGCCTAAACTCTGTTATCCTGTCCAAGAGACACTTGGAAAACAACTACATGTACAAAACCTGCGCAATCCAGATATAGTATAAAAGCTCTGAAACGCAGTGCATATAATAATAATAATAATAATAATTTGCCTTTATTAACTAAGTACATCTCTCAATGTTTACACAGAATTATATATCGACCTTTCACCCCTTAACGGCGCACAGAGAGTCGATTCTTATTGGACAGAATTAAGACATTTTATTCTAGAAACCAGTACATCAATTTTAGGAGTACGAAATTACAGAAAACAACAAGATTGGTTTAGGGATAGCAACACCACTATCCAACTCATAATCGACATTAAACATAAAATTCAGTTTCCCGGATAAAAAGTGAATTAAGCATGAACATCAGAAAACTACAAAATAAACGGTGCAAAAAGAAAGCAGAAGAAATAGAAAACTTTGCCGATCAACACGATTACCGTAACTTTTTTCAAGCAATCAAAGAAATCCAATCCCCCAGAACTATGTGCTCTATCAAAGATTCAAATAGTAATCTTCTATGAGATTAAAGTAAAATAAGAGCAAGATGGAAAGAACATCACTTCCACAACGAAAGTAATGAGGTTGATAGCTCCGTGTTTAAGCTGATACCAACATACTATGTATTTGCAGAACTCGAAAACCCTATCATATGAAATTATAATAGATATAAGAGAACTGAAAATCAATAAATTACCGGGAAAGGATGGAATTTCAGCTGAACTTTACAAGACTCTCACGGAAGACGCATTGGAACATCTAAAAACCATCTTCAATATTATATGGAGCAAAGAACAAGCTCCACAAGACTTTCGCAACTCTACTAAATACCTTTAAAAAAAGGGCGACACCGCAGACCCCAACAACTATCGAGGCATATCCCTACTCTCAGTCGGTGATAAAATACTCGCGAAGATAATGTCTAAACATCTCACACCTATCATCGAAAAATAAGCACCGGAAACCCAAAGTGGGTTCAGACCCAATAGAGGACCCAACGATCTAATATTTTCTGTCCTTCATATACAGAAAAAAACCAGGAAACATCAAATATGAACCTATGTAGGTTTCGCAGATCGAACTCAAGCGTGTTAGCATCTAAATGATTCGTCGGCTAATTCTTTCTAAACAAAACAAACTCTATGACAATTTGGATACGGTTGCTGGCCAGCTAGTCAGTAGGACGGCGTGTAGTTCTCTAAATACTCACAAATGATTAAAAGTCAGAAGGGCGCCAACGAATCTTTACCAATTAACGACAAGTGTATCCAGGCATTCAACAAGAATTCCTAAACTCATAATTTCCTGAAAGAAAATCTCAAATCACGCACAGGTAGCAGTAATAAAACAAAAGCCACAAAGCTGGTATCACAGTATCATTAATCACAAATTCCATACTATATGGTACAAAATACAGGTGATTACAATATAGGCCGAAATGTTAAGAGGCACCTCATAAAACGCATAAAATTTAAGACTTACAACATTTACAGTACAACTACTTCATTTATCGCACACATTAAAATAAAACACAAAGTTACCAGCAAGCGGTGTTTCTTCCGTGGATGGGGAGGAAACGTTTGATGCCTTCGGGTACAAAGTTCGCTGGTCGAACTGTATATCCCGAGCTGCAGTCGGAATACCAAACACAAATGCATGAGTGGAGCTCGCAGCATCCGATCACTGAAAGGGAAAATTTAACCTGTATGTGTGGTTCTTATCGGGTCCCTTTCTGTGTGCTATGAAATTAACGTAACTGATGCTGAAGTGGATCGTGGCTAACAGGTGTTCTCAGTTCGAATCGCTAGGGTCAAGGTCATACCCATAATAAAAAACGGAAAAATTATATACAGCCCGATGAAAGCTGCAGTCAACTTACCCCAAGGTGATTTTGGGCACTTGTCAAAAATAGGTTAGCCAGCATTGGATCCGCCTACATGGCGTGGGACAGAATTCCCCAATGAAAGAGCCCAGAAATTCAACGATGCGCCGACAGCTGCGAGCGCAAATACTATACAATAACGGTCGCCACATTAAAACCCTAGAGAAGTTCCAACAGGGGCAGCTAAGACAAATCATGCGAATAAAATTGTATCACTTGTTGTCAAACTACGAAATCCTAATACGAGCGCGATCTAATAGCATCGACTCACTAATACCGCAATGTTGCTTGAGATGGTTACGACATGTAGCGAGCATAAATGATAAACGACTACCCAAATGCCTACTGCACGGGGAGTTTATAGAAGGTGGAAGACAATTGGGAGGCCAAGAGATTTAAAGATGTCGTACACGAAGATCTGAAACGTATCGAAATACAGAACAGCTGGGAAGAAATTGTACAGAACCGAAAGGAGTGGTGGAAAATGACACTTCAAGGTAGCAAATAACCAAAATTGCGTAGAAGACTCGGAGGTCAAATCGACCAGTTTCCTTGCCCTGGATGTGGACGAGGCTTGTGTCATTTAGAATGTACCTGATTAAACAAAGTATCTGTTATTACGTTGTTACAATAGCTATTTTTGTGTACTAGTCTACTTAGGTTAGTCTACCAGCTTAGCAACGAGTCCGGTAGGTACGTTTTTAAGGCCTAGGCTGGTAGCACTTAACGACCCTTGCGATTCGTCTTATACGTTTGGCAGTACTGAAGTGTATTGTTGGTGGCACCGTCAGTCTATGTCAAATTGGAGGTTAGCAGGTTAGGTTTTGCGTTAGTCAATTAATGAAATTTCAAGAATTTCAAATATTATTTTACAAAATATTCTATTCTATTTTTTGACTTTGAGTTAATAATTTGGAAAAAGGACGGTATTAAAAATAGGCTCAAATTTGGCTGAAGCTAGAATAATAATTTTGAAGTGCAAATACTTACCTGAGAAATTAATTTATTTTGTGGCAATTATAACGAATGTCAATTACAACTAGCTTTTTATTTCCGACATATCTTCTGGATGAGGTCATCGGTAATTAACCTTGAACAAAGGCAAGCATAGTATTTATCAACGGTGGATCTGGATAATTATAAATAATACCTTCAATTGGGTTGGCTGTTTTTCTGGATTTTAGAAGTGGAGAGCGACGGACGGGCTGCTGAGCAACGATTTTCCTGTTTGGCATCGCTTCTAGCCAAGTATGCGGATTGGTGCCATCGCCAAAAGAGAGGCCTTGGATTTTGTAGCAGTGAAGCAATAGTGGCTCCACTAAAGACGAAGAGAATGCTGCTAGAATTCAACGTTTAACAGTGCGCTCAGAGGTTAGTGAAATCCATTTTTATTCCGGGTCATACTTTGTATTGATATAAAGAGTACTATTATTGACAACCCTGAGATAGAGTTTCAAGCATATTAAGTTTTTTATTGAAGCGAGACGTTTAATAGTAAAGAAAGTGATTACCTCTGGAATTGATTGCTTGCAGTTTATTTTAAATTCAAATAGAGTACGAAATAAAAGTGTACATTCATCTGGAGTTAATTTGTTTGCATTAAAGAACCAACTGCGGACGCGCCGTATCGAGTTTGAGATTTCCCGTCGGGATAACTGTCAGAGCAGTTTTTCAACAATTAAGTAGAAGAAGAAGGAAAAACAGATGGGCGAAAATGATTACTTTGTGTAAGCCGGGGAGATAAGACACTGTAGAAGAAGTAGCAAAGAAATTAATGAAAGTGAAAAGCTGGAGAAGATTGCTAGAAGAAACAATGGGGAAGAATTATGGAGGAGATCAAACCACACAAAAAATATTGTCAAATCTGTGGCCCATGGGATGTTCTCCGCCTAAGTTATAAAGCAGTTGACAAAAATATCCATTCGAAGACCATCTTCATATGACAACGGCACCAATATTTGGCGAATTTTAATGGTGTACAATTCATTATCATTAAATCTATTTTGGCACAAACTCTATAGGCTGCTTACAGCAATTAAAGTTATTAATATTAATAAGACAAAGTATGTAAGTGTTCGACGTGTATAATACAATAGAAATAATTTATTTTATCAGTTAGATTATCCATTAGTCATCGTCGGTTCGGCCCAAATATGTAAAATCGTGTTCTTTTGCACGTCCAATTTTCAATTCAATGAAACCACGTATTACTAATATGGAACGTTCATAACACAGCTGATGCTAAATATAAATAAGCATAATTGTTTATTAATCTGGATTTTTCTAAATTGGGTTTTGAACTGTATACATAAGAGGTTTTTGAATGTTACCATATAAAAATAAAGTGAGTCAACCGTACACTGGATTGCATCATTTCCAGATGATGTGATGCAGAGAGAATATTGAACTCACGGATTTGAAATGCTAATTGTGGCGTTTTTTATTGCTACGACTTACAGGTATCTTAAGCGCCATGTCTCCAGATTAGAACGATGCATTTTAAGTAGGCGCTGTTAGAATGTTTACAGGTTAGAAAAACAATAGCCTGTAACTAATGCGATTAATCAATTTTCATATTATAGGTATATTTAAGTATGGGATTATTACTCTTCAGAATTAAAGTTGCAGACAAATATGTTTGAATATTTTGAACTAAGATCCTTTTGATGGTGGAATATTTATGTTCCATTTTCTCTTACGCTACTTTGAATCGAATTGTGCATTTAATATTTTTTAATTCCACATATAGTTTATAGTCTATCGTACGATAAACGACTATTACCGTACATATACAGTTATGACTTAGTGACCAGTCTACTTTTGTATATGTAAACAAAGGCTTAATATCCTGAAACGTCTTTAATATTTCTATCGAACCTAACCGAAAGTTATTTTGAGGTTAGTCAGGCAATTGGCGATTATAAACATGCATGTGTGGATGTGAAATGTGATACCGGAGAAGGTGGCAGTCTACTGAGAGCTCGAATGTAATTTTTGAAGTTACTTGCGGTAATTACTTGTCTAAATCAAAATGATAAAACAATACTGTCTGTAATAGATATTATTGTTTGAGTAGCTTTGAAATGGACGGTGTATGCAGTTCTATGGTGCACGTGAGTTGGGCACTGGTTCATTGTAGATATTGGATGTAGATGGCTTTGTTATTGGATCGTTTTGAATTGTTTTGTTGTTGGGTTGGTGTCAAATCGATACCGCAGATAGTATTATCGTACCTGGAAGTAGCGGAGATCCGGCGAGATGGCCGCTAACCCTTGACCTGAGAAGCACCCAACTTATCAGTGGTCCAAGAGGAGCACCAGGGTAACCATGGGAAGCTCATTTTCCACGAATGTTTTGCGATTTTGGTTTTCTGCAAGGGCGGCAACCGTCACTACAAATCACACTGACACGTGTTGTAGCTCAGTGGCCTAGTTAACATTCTGTTAATACATACTAGATGCGATAAGCATCCATTTTGCAGATATTACAGGCATTTAATCGACGGTGCACCTGAAGAACGCCCCCTCACCGAGATATTCTACTAGATGCTACGTGGGTGCACCGCAAAACCTCCTGTAAATACTACCATATCAAACACGTACTGGTAAATATCTTAATGTTTGTTTACTCTTGTTTGCAGGCCTGTTTGTGGAATAATTTGGCTGTTTTTTTATTACGAGCGAGTGTGAGTTACCACATGCCATATGAAACGGGCTAATCGCCTGGCTTTTTCCGGTGACGTGTTTTTGGTCCACAACCCTGAACCAAAGTATGCATGAGAACCGATCTAAATCTAAGAAAAAATAAATTAGCCGAAAACACCGAATCAGTGTCTACATTTGATAATATACGTTATTGATTTTATTTATTATATTTAAAATCTCTTGGTTTACTTCCCATCATTGTTAATTTGAGTAGCCAGGTAGGTATTTTAGTTGTCTACTAACTTCTTCTAAAACTTGCAGTGTTGCATTTTTTGACACCTGCATTATTATTTTGCATTTGCTGGTATTTAGGAGCATGCCATTTTCTTGGAACTTTTCTACCCATATACTTATTGCTGCATATAGTTAAGTTCCTCTCACTATCTGCTATAGTAAGTACAACGTGATACCAAATTTTTGACTTGTATACTATACTTCTAAATAATCTCGAGACTGGCTGATTGTAGACCAGAGGAAAGATTAATATGCAGAGGAACTATATCTATATAATCTGCTTGCCTTTATGAATTAAACCATAAAGAGTTGTAAAGTGGAATAGCATAGTTGGAAAGGTTGAAAAAACAAAGCTGAAAAAATAAAATGTGAGAAGCTGAAACCAACTGAAATAAACTCAAACAAAGAAGGGAGTAATATTTGAAGAAAAAGGCGAAGAAAATTGTAAAACCCATTTGTGAACTAACAGGCAAACACGTGCTAAGACATAAAGAGGGAGAAAACATGAAAGAAAAAATCAAATTAATCAATATATCTCAATAAATTCGTCTCCTTTGTTTGAAAATGTAAATGATATTGTCGATACTTTTCCAAATTTTCGTGCAATTCAGAGACAAAGAAGGGCTGCTAAGAACAGACGACCGAAAAGTAGAGAATTGAAAAGAAACGATGAATTAGTAAGAAAGCTTAACAAAAGTTGAAAAGTACAAAAAGAAGGATGCACGTTACAGCATGCATGCAGAGAGAAACAACATAATTGGGATTTTAAGCCCAGCAACTAGAGTGTGAGAAATGTGTTGCAAACCGACTATTGTTTGCAGAGGATCAGTTACAGTTAAAACTACGAATAAAAGCAAATATTTAAACGAACTAATGCTTGTACGAATTGCTCCGGAAACTATTAATTTAATTTAATTTATTAACTTTACTTTTGCTCCGGGTATTCTCAGATGCCCATGGGTTCGTTCTATCAAATGTATAAGTACAGGAATAAACAGTTTAGAAATAAAACTTATAATATTTCTAACTATAACAATAAAATGAATCTTAATTAGTAATGATATGTGAACGGGCTGGGGCGATGCTACTTGGCGGTCAGCCTCCCACTATACACGTCGGTTCTGCCCGGTTTCTCCCTTGGATCCTCTCCAAGAAAGTTTGAATGAGGTAGATCTCCGTTGTACTTGAACTTAGAAACAATCGGTCTGAAACACTCGCTATTAGTGTCGCCGAAAATGGCGATTGTTTACGAATTTTGTGTTCGGGCGAATTTCATGGAATCACTAGTTTTACGGTGCTGGTGACTTGTATAATTAGGATATTAAGCTCGGCAGGTCGCGGGGCTCCCTTGGTATATAAGTTTGGGTCCTCAGAAATAACTTAAACAGGGCCTGTTCACCTGAAGCGCAGTCCGCCTTTTCACGACTTGGTTTTGCGGGAGTCGCTGGAAGATTGCTTGGGCCCTTCAGTGCTCCGGCCAGCAGAGTGCGACCTGCCTTTGGTGAACTACCAGGGTGGCATCGTTGGACTAACAATACTGTTGCTACAGGTACGCTAGTATTTTAATGAGCTTTTAGGTTATAACCTCGATGAACTCATTTATATTTAACGTAGCGTAGTGGAGTGGGGTTTAGGTTAACAGACTATTCTACGAAACGGGTTCCCGTTACAAGGCAGAACTGCGCCAGGTTCAGGTTAGGGGGGGTGCCCTACGAGACAGGTCCCCGTCACAGGGTAGAGCTAGGTCAAGAAAGTATTAAGAGAAGGAAAGTCCAGGGATTCAAGTGCTTGAAATGGATGCGGAAGTTGCTTCTATACTTTACGGTCTACGTTATCGGTGCAGTCACTCCAGATACAATTGAGTGGAAGCGGCGCTTTGCGTGCTTGTGCGAAACTCTAAGCACCGCTGGTGGACGTGTTCTTATCTTCTACTCGAGCGTTAGGGCGATGTAACCGCAGATTGTGACAGAATTAGCGCCGTACAAATTTCTGGCATAATATTGATGCTTCAGATAAATTTGCTGCTGACGCTAACGTTACAACGTGTGCTGTCGTCAGGGAAAATAGTGAAAAAATATCGTCTTCCAGGTAACTTATCTTATATAACTTATTATCAACGGTATTAGGCAATAGTCTACTGGATTACTTACGAAAAAAGCCAAAGTTTGTGCAAAGTACTCTAAAAAAGAATGCAAGTTGGAAATATCTGAAGTCAGACAATATTAGCAAAATGTACCCGGGTACAAAAAATTACTGCTCGAAAAATAAGATCATTAAGCAAAAGAGTTATTCGAATGACACAATAAAAAATGTACACAGGAAATTTTTGCTAATCTAGCCTGATAAATTTCTCAGTTATATTGCATTAATTATAATTTCCTTATGTAGGTTGGGTTTCAACACTAGTAATGTGTGGACCATAATAATGTGTTATTGCTGTAAACAAAACAAAGAAATGTTTTCTTTGGGAATGCAACAAGTGTCTTGGGCAAACAGCACCGTGCAGCAACAACAATCTTCTTTTACGAATATATTTCTTTAAATGGACAAACAAGAAAGGAAAATATTTTAATGACACGAACCAGAACGAAAAGGAAATCAAGAAACAATAAAAAATAATACAGGAGTTTGAAAGAGGCATCATCAGCTATCTTCAACACACAGGATCAATATCTGCGTACTATGCAGCGAACTAATGATCTGAAAGAAAATTAAATTATTGTACATATGGATTTTAGTAAAAAGTGTTCACTAAAATACACAGAAGAAACTCCATCTTTACACTTTGAAGGATCGCGACAATAAATTACACTACGTACTGTGGTAATTTATGCAAAATACAATAATAAAATAAAAACAAAACGTCTCTGTTCCTTATCCGCTTGCCTACAGCATAACGTTTCTCCCATTTAGGCCCACACACTCACGCCTCAAACTCAATTATAAAAAAATTATGGTGCAGACACACTTTACTTTGTTAGCGATAGCCCAGTAACTCAATATCGGAATAAGAAAAGAGCTTTGATATCTGTAAAACGTTTACTTCGAATTAGAGAGGGCGGGTTACGGGAAAGGTGCCCCAGATGGCATTGATGGAGTGGCTAAAAATTCTGCTGACAGGCTTGTCGCACAAGGAAATGACACAGCGTTTTTAGATACTTTATTTCGATGTCCTAAAGAAACTGTTCCAAAAGTGACTTTTTCGTAATAAGTTATGAAGGAATTGAAACCATGCTGCAAAAAATTAACCAATCTGAAATAAATTCGTTCCCGTGGATCTTCTCTAACCAACCTACATTTTAATATGTTAAACTTATCAACTCAAGATGAATCGTCAAAGTATTTTCTGTGATCGTTAGATTATCAGATCAATAATGAATCAAAATTTAACTATTCAGACCGGGATCAGTTAAAAGTTTCGGAAAAAATCGATATGATTAAGTTTCACTCAGATCACGACTCCGGCGACGAAACCACTAGTCCAAGACGAATTGCACCGGATAGTAATCTTGTGTTGACTCCCGATAATATTGTAACATGGATATATCTGCTTGTAGAATTGGCGACAAAAAAGAAAGGTTGCAGATATGTAACATTTTGTTTTTTGGTTCTGGTTTTGTTTTGAAAAAATATAATGTCCATTCCCGTTACTTTTTGTAGTACATTGTATATACAGTCTGTTCAACAAAAAAGGCCCCGCCTGCTAGCTACTTTATTATTTATTTTAGACCCAATAAACCTTATATCAAATCAAATGACACATAAAAACCTACATTTTAACACAATCAACAAATTTTTATCTTCAATGGTTTCAGAGTGGTGACGTCACATGCAATTTTTTTAAATGGCACTGTATATATTTTTTGACATTTTCTGGTCGAGGTTTTTTTTCTCTTTTCAACAATATAAATATTTCATGCACTTGCATAAAAAAATTTTCGTGAAAAATTACAAAAACTTTTTCACAGTGGGAGGCCATGATACAAAACTGTAAACAAAAGTGTAACTCAGAAAAACAAAACAAATAGTAGACAAACGCTTTAACTGTCAGATTTCAGAATAATCTAAAGTGTTTATTGTTTTGTTTTTCTGAGTTACACTTTTGTTTATAGTTTTGTATCGTGGCCTCCCACCGATAAAAAAGTTTTTTAATTTTTCTCGAAAATTCTCTTATGTAAGGGCATAAAATATTTATATTGTCGAAAAGAGAAAAAAAACCTCTACCAGAAAATGTAAAAAAATATATACAGTGTCATTTAAAAAAATTGCATGTGACGTCACCACTCTGAAACAATTGAAGATAAAAATTTGTTGATTGTGTTAAAATGTAGGTTTTTATGTGTCATTTGATTTGATATAAGGTTTATTGGGTCTAAAATAAATAATAAAGTAGCTAGAAGGCGGGGCCTTTTTTGTTGAACAGACTGTATATTTTAAATAAACAGTATGATATAAGTGAGCGGATGGCCCAGCGAACAAATGCTCGTCTCTCACGCGGCCGGTCCGGGTTCGAATCCCGGCGACTCTAGAGTTTAAAAATGGTACGCTCCCCGGATACAATGCTAACACCTACGGTTATGGGAGATAGGTATTTAAATATTTATAGAAAATACGTAGCTCTTCGCCCAAAGAACTTTGAAGAACCACGTTTTTTTATAAGATACCAAAATGGAATATGCCATCGATAAGTAGTAGGAATTCATAAGATTAGCAGTGTTGCACAAGAAGTCGCTAAATTTTTAAATTTAGATAATGCGAAGGAATTTACAGGTCATTTCTTACGACGAACTTCTGCCACGTTTCTAGTCGATGCTGGCGGCGACCTCACGTGTCTTAAAAGACACGGGGGTTGAAAATCAAGTACTGCGGCAGAATGATACGTCGAAGAATCTTTAAGATATTGCTGAAAAAATATTGGGACTCGATCAACCTTGCACCAGTAAAATCATACATCATATCAACACTGACAATACTGGCATAATTAATTACGAAGGTATGAAGGAAATTCCAGAAAAAATTCCTGAAAAAGGATTAAGCCTTCAAAAAAGAAGTAATACCTCAATTGCTGATGCTCAAAGTAATATTAATAATTCTAAAAAGCTCAAGATGGTTGACAGATCAGGTTTATTTAATTTTCAAGCATGTTCAAATTGCAATTTTAATAGTAACATTACAAATTAATAATTATTATGTATATTTATGAGTTAGAGAGTATTAAGTTATTTGTTATTTAATTTCAGCTCTGTGCTGCTTTGATAGTTCTTTAACACCCGTGTAGTGCCTTCTTAAATAAAAGCTATTCGGAAAACTTAAACGTTCTTTTACTTCCTAGGAACTAAAAGTGTTTCTTAGCAACATATGCCTTTTTGTGTCAGTAAGAAAAACGTCCACTTCAATGACAGATTTTGGTATTAAAAAGTATGACTTTTCAGACGGTTGCAGAAAAAAGTAATTGAATGAAGAAATGCTTTACATCGAGTGGTCGCAGTTGTAAAATCTTTAACGTCACGAGGCCTTACGCTCAGAGGCGTTGAAGAAAAATTTGGTGTAACAAATAATGGAAACTTGTTAATATGCTTTGAAGTCTGTGAACTGTTAGCACAATTTGATCCATTTTTATCCGAACGTATTGCTTGTTATGAAGGGAAAGAATTCGGTAAAAGAGTAGTTAATTATATCGTAGAAGAAGTTAAAAAGGCAAATATGTTTCAGTCGTAGTAAGTTCAACCCCTGATGTTTCGCATTAGTGACCACTTAGCAGTGATTATGCGACATGTAAAACATGATGATGGCCTATCAGTAGAACACATCCTGACAGTTCTACCAAATGTTGTGCGTAAAGATCAAGATATTGCAACGGTGCATACTTTGTTTGGGTTTAGTTTGTAGATGCACCTACGTTGTGTATGTTTTTCTGGGTATTAGGGCGTTTCTCGGCTGAGTTACAGACGATTAGTTTAGATGGCGGTACTTATGATAACTTTGCTCAGGTCGTACAGAGGCTGGAGACCTTCGCTTCCCACATCGAAAAGAAATAGCGCCATGGAGATCTAATATTATTTATTAAGGACAAGTGCAAATGCACAGCATAGTTCTACAAGTACCTACTGCGGTGTTTCGAAGACTACAAAGACGTCAGACGGTTGTCAGTGGTTCCTTCAGTAGCAAGAAAGGATGGGTGCTTGTCTGGTGTCTCCAGTGGCAGAAACAATATTAAGAAAAGGAGTTAGGGCGCTTTACAATCTTCCTAACAGTAAAATGTGAAATAACTGCGGTGCCGGATTGTGAACTGCTTAGAAAAACAGTCAGACAAGGAGTCTGCGTAATGACGATCTAACTAACAGTTAAGATAACTGCGGTGTCGGGTCGTAATCCAGCTAGGGAAATAAAAGTTTGATAAGGAGTCTGCGTGCATACAATCTTACTAACAGTCATTTTAACTGGCGTATAGGATTGTGCTTCACCTAAAGAAGTAGAAGTGAAACAAAAAGTCGGCGTGCACACAATCTTACTAACAGTTATTATAACTGCGATGTTGGATTGTGCTACACTTAGTGAAGTAATAGTTAAACAAGTTGTGATCTGTTGAGGCAGTTCTCCGTATTACCCGTAGAGCTACCATATGCACCAGACCTTGATTTTTTTCTACCCGTGCAGTTCTATTCAGATGAGTTTAATACTAATTATGAAAAACCCTCCATACGGAGTCGCGGGGCGGAAAGCTGATGTCAAAAAAACTAAATTTCGTTGCTAGAGCGGCTTTACGCTAATTGGCTACTGCCCTTCCAAACTCCAGTACTGGTTAATCCATTTTCAATAAAATTTTGAATCGAAATTTCCCACAGCGTTCTTGAAACAGCCCTCAACACGTGTTCTTTTAATTGTATAACAGTTCCATTAATTTTAAGATAAATTAATTCGCGGTTTTTGGCTGTCTTTCGACCGCCGGCGCCGTACAGTTCTAATTTCACCTAACCCCCCTGTCATTAGCATATTTTTCGGCTCTTGCTAGGCCATGTGATAAATGATCGTGTTACCACTACGAAGTCCTGCTAAATCCCTAACAGTTGAAAAAATATATCGGCTTACATCTTATTCAAAACAAACGAAAGCTTTCGTTGAGATTTATAATTGTTTGCACATTCCCTGTATTTTGTGGGAAAAAAAGCTTTACAAAGTTGTATTAGTAGGAGAGCCGATCACAAAAAGGGACACATAACGCACATCGAATAGAGACGTATATTAAATTAATCCGAAAACATTGGGTTGTTTTCTCCCACTCTTTCTCATCCCGCGATCCAACCTATCAATGCACGTGATTATAAGGAGACGACCTACTTAAGTAGTCAGACTGAGTTGCTTTAACCATCGAATATTGCGCCCAGAGTCACATTTGTTGTATCGCCAAGAAAATGCATTTAAAAAATACAGATAAAATTAAAATATTTTTATTTCATACTGATGTCAAAAATGACATTTTTCGGATTATTTATGGTACAAAAAATGGAACATTAAAATTCTAGTACTTTAAAGTAAAATTTTAAAGTTCAAGTACTTTAAAATTATACGTCAGTTGTTGACATGAAATTTGAAATTATTTACAACTTTTTATTTAAATATCATTAAACTTGCAGTATGAAATAAACAGTTGTAATACACCACGATCGAAAAGTGTTTTTAAAAATCCTCACAAGTAATTCCGTCCTAGGCTGACGCCTTGGCCGTAAACAACTTTCTCGTCTTTAAAATGCCACTTTTCGTTCTAAATAAATAAACTACTATTATGTTATTTTATTGATTAATACTATTTACTTATTTTTTTATATTGTGTTGTATCATAAATTTGCCGCCCCCTAAAATTTTCCGCCCTAGGTTTCAACCTAGTCCTAAATCCTAAAGCCGGCTCTGGTTCCACCAAGGAATAAGAGGATTATTATAATTATTATTATTAACCATACTATACAGGGCCCGGCAATGATGCGAGGGTGGAAGATAATTCTAAAACTATGAGAGTTATATAAATATTGTAGGTACATAAATATAAAAGTTGTAGGTGCGAAAGTGGTGCACATTACTAAAATAGTTTTAATTATATAGGGTGGCTCACTTGGTTTTATCTATTTTTTAGAGAGCTCAAGTGTTGAAAGCGTTAATTTAACAGCGTTTGTTTGTTATCCCTTTAAATACACTTTCTTAAGGCGCTTAAATTGTTTTATGTTTTAACACGCATATCTCAAAACAGTTGAATTTACAGGCATGAAGTAACATATCAAAAGAAAGCTCATTAAAATGGCTTTTCAAAAATACAAAAATATACAGGAAGTTAATTTTCAAAAACCTTAGAAATGATCACATTTTCAAATATAGCAGCAATAACCAGATCCACCATTTTACACTCGAAAGGTAGTTCACGAAAAATATAATTTTTTGGTAGCGTTTTCCTTCATTCAATTGTTTTCTGTTGCTTACAGCAGCCGCCTGAAGTTCAGTATTTTTTGCATAAAATTGTTAATATCTCCAAAACAATTGACATTAGACCCATACAACTTTATATCAAAATTATCAGTATTTCAATGGAAAACTTTTAAGATAACTAAACATAAGGCATTCCATTTAAAAAAAAAGTAAGTTTGAATCGCCACACTGTGTGGGTAATCAAAAACTTTTTGGTAATGTGCACTACCTTCGTAACTACAACTTTTACATACACAACAGTTATGTAACTTTCATAGTTTTAGAAATATGTTGCACCCCCGCAACGTTATCCAATGCGGTATACACAATATATGCAGGGTGTCCCAGTTCTATACATATAGAAAAAAATTAATTATCTATTTATCAAAAAAAGTGTTCTTTATAAAAAGTTCTGTATTACGCAAAAACCAAAATGCGCTCATAAAATTCTATAATTATCTGATATTATACAGGATGGATCAAAAAATAATAATTCGAAGAAAGAGTAAATTACCCTTATTCTGAAGATAACAAAAATGTTACTTAGTGAAGTCATTATAGTTTCTGTATTAAGTAGTTTAAGTTTTCAACTACCTGTTGCTGTTCTGAATGGAATTTATGTAAATTGATTCTCTGAATTGAATTTGTGTCACACATTATTTTGAAAAAGAAATTAATTACAGGAGGCCGTCTTTTCATACTTATGTATAACTTTTTATTCTGAATAACAATTTTAAGTAACATTTGCTGTTATCTTTAGAAATAAGGGTAGGTCCTTTACTCTTTAGCCGAATTATTATTTTTTTATCCATCCTGTATAATATCAGATAATTTTGGAATTTTATGAGTCTATTTTAGTTTTTGGATAATGCAAAACTTTTTATGAAGAATTCCTTTTTTGTGTAATAGATAATAAAAAAAGTTTTCCATATGTAGAAAACATTATGGGACACCCTGTATATACAGTGTGGAAATTAAGTAACGTAAAAGTTCGGTAACTACGTTAATGTTCGTTTTCGGGTAAAAATCTCAAATCTCAATATAATAAAAGTATTTTCATATTTTTATATATATTTTTTAAACATTATGTCATCAATATTTCTTTTAAATGGCAACCTATATATTTATCCTCTTTTTCGGTAGTAAGTTGTAATGTTTTCAACGGTGTAAAATTTTGAATAGGTTACATTCGAAAAAAATTCAAAAGAAAACAGCATTAAAGTTCAAATAGTAAGGATGAAAAATTAACAGAGTAATGCTAGTTACCTGGGTTTAAAACAAAAAACTTCTGTAAAACTAGTTTTTGACGTTGACAATCGAAGAATTTGTAAATGTAATAAAGTAAGTGTTATTTTTCGTCTTTATTATTTCATACTTGTCTAATGTAAGTTATTCAACATTTTATATCATTGAAAACAGATTAAAATTTATTAACAAACTAAAGGATAAAAAATAATTATTGCAATTTTTAAAAATATTGATCACGTCATAACATTTAAAACAATTTACTTTCACAGATGCGCTGGAATTTGAATCGTTACGCTCCTTTGAGATTTTTTCCCGAAAACGAACATTAACGGTGTTGCTGAATTTATGTGCTACTTAATTTCCACACTGTATACCGTCCGATCTATGAAAAAGCTTCCAGCTTATAGCTCTTTATTTAAAGATTTTGGACCCAATAAACTATATATACACATTATTAAATAATTTGAGGTTACATATTAGTTTTCAGATTACAGTCAACTGTTTGGACTATCAATATTCATCTTTTTTATTTTAAATGAAACATCCTGTATATTTTTATATATTTTGTAATGTATCAAATCTAGATTTCCATAGAATTTTGAATTTAAAACTAGAAGTTTTAAAAACAAAGACAATTTTTACTGATGATTGTTTTTATGGAGTCGATCATTAACGAATGATTTAGTTCACCATTTTGGCATTTGGCATTATAAGCAATTATAATTTATTTAACAACAAATTAAAATCGCTAATAACTGACATGAAAGACTGTAATATTTAAAACAAATAATTAAACCTAGTTAGAAATAAAAGCAGAGAATGTGATAAAATAAACACAAAAACACACTTTAAGTAGTTTACAAAAATGTTTCAAAATGTAGTCCATTATTGTCAATACAATATTGACACCTTTCTTTTACACTTTCTACTGAGCGGAGTAGCATATCAGCTGGGGCATAGCTAGCCGCCTCTTTTATACGGATTTTTAACTCTTCAGTATCTTCGGGGACCGTGTGGTCGTTAAAATAGCACCAGAGGAAAAATCTCAAGGATCTAGTTCCTAAAAAGTCTTCGACTTGGAATATTTCTTTCCGGAAATCGCAAGCGATGCATTCGTAATGTTTTTACGGCATTCATAAGAAATCTGTAGGATATTACCAACTGTTTCGTTAATTTCTGCCATTAAAAACGAAATCTGACGCATAAACGCGTTTAATGATCGATTTAATAAAAACAATCATCAGCAAAGATTGTTGTTTGTTTACTTCTGTTCTCTAGACTTCTAGATTTAATTTCGAATTTCATTAAAAATCTAGATTTGATACATTTTTATAATTTTTTGGTAATATTTTCCACTTATGTATACCAAAAGAAAGAGTATTAAAAATCCTAGCGAGTATAGAACCTCATTCCATGTTCATAATGTTACTACGCATAATGCAATTATTTGTTCATATTGTATTATTTTAACATATTGGCATGTCTTTACTAGTTTTTGAGCGCATCACATAAGTAGTCTTATTTTAATTAAAATATGTTTTTGCATTTTTAAAATTGAATTGTATATACAAGAATTAACAAAGGAAAATGTTTTCAACGTCTTTAATACAGAAAGCGCGCTGCAAGAAAACCAACTTTTCCTAAATCGAATTATGGTCTTCAAAATCTTCAAAATAGGTCAAAAATACTTTAATGCTGCTAATAATACTGAAACACTTAGTACTAATGCGAATTACGTGAATTTGTAAATTAAAACAAAACATTGCAACCAGTGCTTATCGCTGCGTTATAAATGACGCAGAGGCGTTTCGAATGTGGGCGAAATGCGCCCGATCGGTGCCGATGAAAAAATTACGTAGAGACGCAGGTATACCACACGTTTATATATAGGGAATTATAAAATGTTCTACTGACTACATAATATGAATTTTTTTAAATTAGAATTGTGTTTTATAATCTTGTTTTCTGTTCTAATTTTATTTATGTTTTATTTTGTTATTTTAACATTTACTTGTTTCTTTTTAAAGCTTCTGAATTAAAAATGTTGGTTTTATTTTTGAATACCTAGCTGTCTGTTTTGAATATATTACATTATATATCCGTAGATACTAAATGTAGAAAGCATACAGTAACATTAGTATTGTTGTCACATATATGGTTAGTGTACTGAAGGGCGCAAACATTTTGGCTTGCCTACAAAAAAAGTTTGCTTAGTTACGGCCCTGTGTATGTCTTATAATTAAAATTACTATAGACTACCCCTTCAAGAGTTTTTCATAAAAATTAATATTAACAAAATTAATGAATTTATCCGTTACTTTATTTCCACACTGCATATAAATATATACAGGGTGTTTCATTTAAAGTAAAAAAGTTGAATATTGATAGTCCAAACAATTCACTGTAATCTGCAAATTAATATCGTCAAAATTTAGTTAAAAGTATACCATAATAATATATATAGTTTTAGTTTATTGGGTCGAAAATCTTTAAATGGAGGGCTATAAGCTGGGGCCTTTTCTATAGATCGGACGGTATACAACGTGAGTCATAATTAGGTACAAATACAGGGTAGGCCATAATTAGGTGTAAAAATTTAACCAAAGCTTCTTTAGGCAAAAGCAAAGCAATTAACCTAATACCCCTTAGTACCAAATCAAAAAGAAGAAAAAAATATGTTTGTCACTATAACTTGGTAACTATCCGATTAATTTGTAAATACATTATAATAAACACAAAATTAACAAAACAATGACTAAAAATAGAAAGCTTTAGCAAATGTTTAAAATTCCCCCCTTCAGCCGCAATGTCACCGCCGTACTAGTGATTCATACACTTGCTGAATATTATAGCTTTTCCCAATTTCATTAGCAACCTCGAAAGTTTTTTGCTGCAACTGTTCCCTCGCGTTAATTATCTCACTGTGAATCAGCTGTAAAAAACAAAAATAAATCCAGCGGATTGAAGTCGGGACACCTTGGCGGCTATCTCTTCAGGGGAGCATTTTGATACTAAGGTGTATTAGGTTAATTGCTTTGTTTTGGTCTAAAGAAGCTTTGGTTAAATTGTTTACACCTAATTATGACTCACCCTATATATCTCTACGTTCTTTCTATCAACACCATTGGACCACAATTTCCCTAAAATTTCCTACCACACATCTTGTTTTTTGAATATCGCCAAATTGCATTGTAATTGCTATAGATGTCTCATCCTTTAATTGTTAGGTATTCATAGGTTACTCAACTTGTAATAACCGAGAAAACCGTATAACTTCTTTATTACATAAATATTCCCAACAAACTGTATATTACCTATTGTAAACAACGTCAACCTATGATCATTCGGGAAATTGTTGACTTAATGCTCATAAATTCTCTTTTTGTTGCTAATATATGGATATTAACTTTTTGCTGTTTTTTGTCAAACTTTTCCGCAGCGGAACTTGATTGCATCATCTTTCCTGCCGTACATAATTAGAAAGCCCATGAAATTTCCATGGACGTTTCATTATCGGGAAATGCGGCACGTGTGGATGTCAACAAGCAATTACAGTATCGGTGCAGGCTACCAAACCCGTTATAAAATAACAATAAATTATGCGTTGTTTATTAAGGCAATGCGTATCGGCCAGGTCCGTATAGCATTATTTACTTATCGCGGCGGTCAAGGTCAAAAACACTACGTGAAGCGTGTGTGCGACTGGAAACTATACTTTTCCGAGGAACGCTGGAAATGTCACAGCTGCGGCGCAGAAGACAATAATAAACAGCAGCAGACTTTCGGACTTGCAAATAGCTTTAGTCGCTGCACACGGATTTTCAAAAATCCTTGAAACGCTTTTAGAGCCAACCCGAAACCGTGTTAAGCAAATATTAGCTTTAGGATTTATTGCACACGCAGGATTTCCTATCTAAACATGCCAACGGTTGAGTAACAGATGATGAGTATTGGTTTTGTGTAGATGACAAGCCTACAGTTCTAAAATTTTCAAATTATTGCGCTCCAAAAGTGGTTATTTAGAAACTGTACTTATTAATAGTAATTTATTATACAAGACGATAAAGTTAAATTTTATCCACGAGTGAATCGTTTAACGTCGAGACGAAGTCGAGACGTTAATGATTCAAGAGTGGATAGAAATAACTTTATCGTCGTGTATAATACAATATTTTTTTCTATAGCAAGAACTTTAACAATTTCAAAAGAAAATAATGACAGTCAATCACATTTCAAAATGTCAGTAGCTAGATTGGGTTGCTACGATAATACGAAGCTGTCATATTTAATTTAAACAAAAGTTAGAAAATTAAATTACTTTATCTATCCTTGATGTTAAAGTGCTACTTTATCTACCCTTGCTGTTAAAGTAAAACTTGACCTTTTGTTTTGAGTTGATAAAAGCACACTTTAACATGTGCTATAGAAAAAAATTCAATTAGTTGCAGGTTGCAGCTGTACGAGAAATTTCCTACTTTTCGAAATCATTCATATATTAAGGGCAGCATCAGGAGTATCAGCCTAATGTTTTGCCAATAACTTAATAAATAGGTAACTTGCATAGATAATTTTACACTTACATTATTGTGCACGCTAAAATTGACCAACACCTAGAAAAACATGAACGATCCATGTGAGAGCATGGAGTACGACAAAGAAACGAAAGACAAAACTTGCAATTGAATAATCTGTTCTACATTATATAAATCTTCTTTAAGAAAACCATACAAAGAAAATGAACATGTAAAAGCCCCAGGCATGAAACAAAGAATAAAATTGATTATACTCCATATTGCTAAGGTCCACGTTGTGGCGCCTTAATAACCTATGTCAACTATATGTCAAACAGACTTGAAATTCAAATGACAGTATACAACAATATTAAAAACAGTAAATAATTCTTTAATAACTAATTCACTTTTATAGATTTTATTTCCTTTTCTAGTAATTACCTTGCTATTCAAATCAGACACCTTTCAATTGGTCTCAACTAACCTGCTCCTCTCCGCCTACTGATCCAACCTCTCACACACCTTCCTGCAATGAAAGGCCCAACTGACAGACAAGATATCCCAACTGTCCAGAATCAGCAACTCAAACCTTCCCTACAGCATGCAGCCAACAGACCAAATCTGCAGACACCTACTTCCAATATTGCCTCTGTCAACTTCCTGAAACGTGTCTTCTTAACTTATGGTCCTCCTCTGGAACTCTCCATTATTACTAAACAGCTTGACGTAATCAAATTCGATTAATGTATTATGCCAGTCTCCAGTTATTCACATTTGTATATTAATTCTACTTGCTATTAGTTTTACCACATACTTGTAATCTTCCTTAGTTTTATGTATTTAATTATTCGTCTTGACTTATATTTCCTTTTAACTTCACCACGCAAATTTTATTATTACCCTTTTTATTATCCAAACATTTTCTCAATAAAATAGGATTTATTTTTAATATTTTAATTACTGCATTTTCACAATTTGTTATTTCGTAATAATCGAAACAAAGTCCTTAACGATCTTAATTTATCTACTTTTACACTCTCATAATAATATTTGATTTACACCTACTGATTTTATAATTATTACAATTTAGTATTTGTCATACACTTCAAACCTTAATTTTTAAAATATTTTATTATTTTCGAATCCATCTGTTTTTCAAATAGCAATTTTCCACTCAATTACAAATTCCTCTTTTACTTTCTAATTGCATAATAATTATTCACATTCTCAATTTATATTTAAATAGATCTAGTTTATTTTCAACCATTGTACTCCCTTAATCCTTTCTAAAATTGATTCTAACACCCCTGTGTATATCATTACAATATACCCTAGTCAAACACATAGTGCAAAATGTAACAGTCCTGGCAGGAAGCGATTACAGAATGGTTAGAACGAAATTGTGCATCAATATAAAATCTGAAAGACGAAGGCGTTTAGAGCTAAAACGAATCCAATTGCTACTTCAAAGTCAATATAATTCGCAAGAATTAAACAACCATGAGAAAGGCTAAAACAGTGTCGATTACTGTAGCAAATGAAATAGCAGAAAAACGATAGAACCTGAACACAGCAGTAAACATAACCAAAATTGAATAAACAGAATTAAACAAAATAATAAGAAAGAACATGTCTTCGCGTGCCAAATAATACGGAAACAATAAAGGAAAACGCATGAATGAAAATTATATCAATTTTCAAATAAAAAACTATTACCGGTGGGATTTGAACCGCAGCGCCTGCGAATGCGATCTAAAAGTTGAGTAATATCTTGCAAGCCCACCGAGCACCTCTCACAGCATTGCGTTGCAGCTGGCTTATTAACCTTTTCGCGCCGGCTATGGACTTAACCTTCGTGCTGAAGCGAGGTGTAAAACACGTTTCAACCAAATCACGCAGCGAAAATAAATTATATTTTTTTAAAACAATAAATAAATGCAGATAATTCTTTCACTAAAAATGTCTTCGTTCTTTTTTACACATTTCATATGATGAATTGTTGCATTTATGTGCAATAGTTTTTAAAATACCTCGATGCTGAAATTTATACTGCACATTCTCCGTACGCTTTGTTCAAACAATGTCTGTAACATTTGTTAAAAATAATTTTAAGATTAATTCGGTATCATTTAAATCTAGAAAAAATAAGCCTGCCACTAGTTTAAGAATCATTGAAAAATATTTAAAATTAAGCTTATAAATTTTTAGTAATAAAAAAATCGGAAAATATTCTTTATGATTTTTTTACAATCACGAAAAAAATGGATATCTCCACATTTAGATCCGCAAGGTAATTTCAGATAGTGTACATTATTTAAAAACTATATCTTCGAGTGCACATTCTATGATCGAATTTATGGCCCCTAGTTCCTGACTATGATGTGAAGCACAGCCTCGCGCAAAGATTTGCGAATTTGTCTCGTACAACATTTATCCTGTATATGTTGGGTCCCATTTTTGTCGAGGCTAAAGCCTGATGTGCAAATTATTACCTTTATCTATTCCTCAATTTAAAGCAAAATTAGACATTTTTTTTAAGTGCTCGCCCTGTATATATGTATTTGTCTCAAATGTTCTCGGTTTTATGTCAGGTAGATCTATAAAGTGCATGCAAAATATAGTCTTCTTCCAACAAATAGTTTAGAGTTATACCGCCAACAGACAGACGAAATTGAGAAAACCTGCTTTTTGTCATCTAGTTAGTGACCCTGAAACGTGAAGATGTGAAGAAATCCCGAAAGGTGATTTTTTTGGGATTACCATACTTCCCTCGTCTTTCAGACGAGAGAAGTAAAAAAACGACTCAAAGCTGCCGAGATAGTTGAACAATGGAAAGAAGTAAATTGTTAAAATCAAAAACAGAAGTGCGAAGATATTAACAAACAGAAAAAATAATAGCAGAAATAGAAACAGAATTATGCAAGTTGTAAAAAAGGAGTAAGACAATTTCAGTTCCTATAAACACAGATCTGGAAATACGTATTAAGGGAGATTCGGAATGATAATACAAAAGCACAGATTTTATTTAATTAAAATAGTACAGATAAAGAAAATTTGGTGAAATTTGGTATATCTACGCAAATTTACATGCTAAATTAGGTGACCTTAAAAAAAGTTTGTATAAGGTCCAGAAGGGATAGTTTGTGAGTTAGAGGGATGGTTTTTCTTATAACTTATTACAGTTCAAACATTAGCAGAAAGAAGTTCTTGCTTTGTAACTCATTGATTCTATCTAATTTTTCCTACAGCAGCGAAATGTATGGTTCATCCATTACCCAGCATATTGGTAATAAAATACAAAGAGTTCAAAGTTCGTACTTATGCTTAATATACGAAATTTAAAAATATATGGCCATAGTATTTCTCACACATTAACGGATTTCCAATAGTTAAATATGCAAAATATGCGTCATTTACAATTTGCTACTCTTTGTCACAAAATATTACAACAAAGCTGCCAGCTTAATTATATGTATAATAACATTACGTATAGGACTCATATTCATGCCATAAATTTAAGACTCATAATATCACCACCTTCACATAAAACGGTCTTATTTACGCATTCTTTTCAATACCAAATTTATAAAACCTACAATAATCTCCCTCGTATGTTTAAGCAATTTAAAGGTAATATGCGTGACAATCTATAGCAATTGTAGATAAGATAAAAATAGTAAATAACATCTTCTTCTTGTGTGTGCCTTATCCGCGCAGCGAACGTTGGCTATCATCATAGCGATCGAGACTTTGTTAACAGCCGCTCGGAAGAGTTCATTGGATGTTTTACCATACCACTGGCGTAGGTTCTTCAGCCAGGATATTCTTCTTCTACCCGGTCCTCTTTTGCTGTTTATTTTACCTTGAATGATTAGTTGGAGTAAGGCATATTTTTCATTACGCATGGTGTGCCCTAGATATGTAAGTTTCCTTACTTTAAAGGTCTTCATCAGTTCTCTGTCCACTCCCATTCTTTTTAAGACTTCGTTGTTAGTCACATGTTCTGTCCTACTGATTTTCAGAATTCGTCGGAACACCCACATTTCAAATGCTTCAATTCTCTTGGTAGTAGCTTCCGTGAGTGTCCAGGCCTCCACGCCGTACAGCAAAACTGAGTACACGTAGCACTTAACTATTCTCATACGCAGTGGTAGACTCAGAGTGTTACTGGAAAGCACATTGCGCATTTTTAAGAATATTGTTCGTGCCTTTTCTATCCTTTGCCTTATCTCTCTGCTGTGGTCCCATTGATCATTTACCAGACACCCAAGGTAAGTAAGTCTTTCCACACTTTCCAATGCAACATTATTCGCATAAAGTCTTGTGACCACGTCGGCGCCATTATTCTTAGTGATTAACATATATTTGGTTTTATTCGTGTTCAGACTTATTCCGTATTCATCTTCCACGGCTATGACTCGATCTAGAAGTTGTTGTAAGTCCTCTAAGGAATCGGCTAGAAGAACGGTATCATCGGCATACCTCAAAGTTTTAATCAAAATGCCGTTGATGTTTATTCCGTTTGGTATATCGTCCAGTGCTTTATTAAATATTTCTTCGGAATAGATATTGAAAAGAAGTGGAGACAAAACACAGCCCTGTCTCACTCCCCTACAGATGTCTACGTCTGCTGTTAATCGTTCTTCAACTCTTACCGATGCTCTTTGGCCGTAGTAAAGATTTTGTATGATTCTTATGTCAGCCTCGTCAATACCTGTTGTTCTTAGGATATTGATTAATTTGTCGTGTTTCACCATGTCAAATGCTTTGTAATAACACATAACATTAATTAACAAAATTTCTGGAATACTAACAACATATTCACATAGTCTTTTATATTAGCTTTTTTAATGTTTTTTTCGTTCAAAATATTTTTTTACTTCTAGACGTATATAGGCATTTTTATTAATTGTATATTCTCGGTTACTCCAGGGTTTAATCTATACATATATGGGGTTATCATAAAGTAAGGGATATACTTTAACTTATTATAACTTTTTAACAAATCAAGCTAACAACAAAAAGTAAACGAAATCTAATTGCTTAAGGAATGGGATTTTATTGTATCTATGGAAAACAGAAGCGTTGTCATGACAATTGTTGACACGAATGTCAAAACGAAATCATTCCATTTGGAGTTTATTTTCAAATTAAAACTCAAGTAAACGTATTGCAAATGTTAAGAGATTATGTTATTCCACAGCTGCAAAACGAGCACCACGGAATTGAAAACATGATTTTTATGCAGGATGGAGCACCCCCGCACATTTTCCGACCAGTTAAAGAATTGTTAACTAACGTTTTTCAAGATCGTGTTTTAAGCAGACATTTTGCAAATTTATGGCCACCAAAATCACCTGATCTTAACCCAGCGGACTACTGGCTGTGAGGTTATTTAAAAAATTTAGTGTTTAGAAGACGACCAACAACGCTACAAGAATTAAAAGACAATAATACGGAGCAAATTGGTGCAATTCAACCAGAAATGTTACGAAATGCTGTGTACAATTTAGAGGAACGGTTCCTGACTTTACAAGATCAAAATGGCGGTCATATTGAATATTTGCGGTAACTGGGTTTGGGCATACAAAATCCCTTATTTAAACAATTAAATATCGTTTAGTTTTTGTTATTAACTTAATTTGTTAAAAAGTTATAATAAGTTAAAATATATCCCTTGCGTTATGATAACCTTGTACATATAAACGAAAGTCAAA